>NIPQ01091151.1:10646-103556 GCA_002806875.1 Lepidotrigona ventralis hoosana | reverse complement strand
GCAGCAAAGTGGAAATGTATACACAACCCACACACACACACACACACACACACACACACTGAACCGTCTACAAGCCAAAGTGGGCGGCGTTATTCTTAGCGAGTAGGGATACGATGAACTTGCTTGCCCGAACCGTTTTGCTTGATTTTTTAACGGTCGCGTCACGAGAGCAACGAAGAGAAAGATAAAGATAATATATCGACTACTACAGCAGAAGAAACATGCTGGAATGCGAACAAATGAAAGTATAATGAGAAAAATTGCAGATGTGATTTACACAGTTTTACAAATCGTACGTTCCACCCACCACGTTCTCATTTGCTTTCTCATTTTGGAGAAATGGAAAGGAGAAAGAAGAAAGAAGATATCATCGGATCGAGCGTAGGAGCTAGTTGAAGCGTGAAACGGAAAAGAGAAGCCAAGGAGTACGGGCGTCGAACGAGATGGATAAGCTTACAAGAAACGGTGGGAACCGGGGACGAGCGAGATAGAGAGAGAAAGAGAAGATAAGTGAATCTTCGGTGTAGATGAATGAAACTAGAAGATATGAATGGTGTTGGACAACTTTAAACGAGGCATCCACTACGAGGCAATCGTGTAGGCATGTTGTCATTCGATTTAAGATTTCATTCCAAGCATCGGATCATTTTTTGAAATTATTAGTGAATTAACACGAAACGTTCATTTTATATTCGTGTGTTGTTCGCAAAATAATAAATTAAGAAAAATATTCGCGTCGCTTGCTAATGTGAAATCAAAGCAGAATGTACACTCACCCTTTGCTGGTTCCACGACTCGATTGTCCGCGGTGATCCAAATCTGAAATTAAATGTAAAATAAAATTATTTGATGTATCTTTCTCGATCCGACAAATCTGACGATAATTTTCAAGCAAAGAACTCGATGATTAAATAGAATTATTTATCAGTATTTATTAACTCTTCGTTAACACGTTCCGTGACATGTGTACCACCGGTGGTACACGCAGTCATATCTATTTAATGCGTTGAAAACATATATTTTATGACAAATGTAATTCTGTAAAATATATTTCTAATAATATTACCACAAGTGGTACACGATGTGATAGCTGCTCTAAACAGGAGAACTACTTATCGATTGATGATAGATTGTATGATAATATATCAACCTTTAGTCAAAATATCAAATGGCCGAACGACAACAAAAGGCAAAAATGGCTTGGCACGGAACGTGTTAATTATCATCGGTCTTAACCTTTTTTAATTAGATAAATAATCTGATTAATAAATTACACACCGCGTACTTAGATACAGAGAAAAATATAAAAACTTAGAATCCCAGAATAACAAGTGTATTTTGCGTAAAAGGAAAGGATGAAGGTGATGGTAGTATGAAAAACAGGGTCGCTAAAAGACCGGAACGCCTTTCCTACTTATTGCGTTCACTGCGCAGCATTTCCGCAGGAAGTTAGTGCAGTCTCTGTGACGAACTTCGTTTTACTTGCTGCTAGCTTGTTTATTAGCACAGTTATCTTTGCGATTATTATTACTTATAAATAACGTATATATATTCTACATCAAAATATCTCGAATAAATTTTTTCTTTTTTTTTTTTTAAATTAAAAAAGAAACGAAAAAAAATTCTGTTCTAGTCTGTTCATTCCTCCAATATTTATCCCATAATTGCGTATAATTATATTTGACGTAACTTCGGTAATGTGTTCTTCTCTTCTTTAACGATCCTTTTCATCTTGCCTTTTCTTCTATGATGATGGCAATGGTGGTTACGGTTATGGTTATGGTTATGGTTACATTACGGTTACGGTTACGGGCCAAGCGGATACGGTTACGGAAACGAATATCTCTGTTTTCGCGGCTGACCACCAAGCCTTTTCACTNTATCTCTGTTTTCGCGGCTGACCACCAAGCCTTTTCACTGCACCAATTTACATCAGAATTTCCAAACAGATTTTCTGCTAATTTTTCAAAAATTCTTGTATCGGTGTTTACAGTAGTCGACGTCTGATGTTTCGCTAAAAATAGTCTAAATTAAATAACTTCTATTGTAATTTTATTATATTCCTTGGATATTCATCGTTCAGCTGAACAGATCTCCGAATTTATTNCTGCACCAATTTACATCAGAATTTCCAAACAGATTTTCTGCTAATTTTTCAAAAATTCTTGTATCGGTGTTTACAGTAGTCGACGTCTGATGTTTCGCTAAAAATAGTCTAAATTAAATAACTTCTATTATAATTTTATTATATTCCTTGGATATTCATCGTTCAGCTGAACAGATCTCCGAAATAATTTTATTATTTGTCAGCATTCTGAAACGTGATTTTACTAGAGGGTAGTATCCAACGCTAGAAGAGAAGAAAAATGTTGAAGCCAGAGCTTCTTGAAGTTGAAACATAGCGAGATCCAACGTAGACCGTTGAGCCGCGTAAAAAACAGCAATAGTTAAATATATACCGTCGAGGAGGAGAAAATGAGGGAGAGGCCTTAGGGGTGGAATGCCGGCTTACGAATAACCATCCTCCTACTAAAATCTATTTTCGACGTGAATATCTGCGTTCCATAAATAAAGAATGAATATAAACGGTCGAGCCGTTGCGTTGCAGTCACGTGGGCCAGACTAGCGAGATTAGGATACAGATGTCGAACGTGTGTTCCACAATCATTAGAACCGTTACACATTTTATGAGAGCATACGTGCTAGTACATGCTACTGATTCATATCGCACTAATCGATAAACATCCAATTTAGACGAGCAAATGTTATAATAAGAAACTATCACGCATGACTCAACTCAGTCAAGGTTTATCTGTACTCACTTTTATTTTCGTTTCGTTCGTTAATTGAAAAGAAATAGACGGAGTAGAATGATTGTGGAGATATCATGGAAATCACAGTTGCTCGTGAAAATATTTCGTGAGAGAATTCATGGATTTTGGAGATTTTCTAAAAATTTTTTACACGTTATCTAAGAAACTAAAGAAACCGTAGAATAATTAGTTCATCCCTGAGTATTGATTAATGACATTTGATGGCAGCTAATAATTTCCACCGTTATAAAGCACGTAAACATTTTGTTTATGTCTGTTGCCTCACATTACAGTAAGAAATCTAACTAAAACTTCCTCGTATCCACTTCCATTTCCATTTAAAATGAAAGTCGGAGGAAAGCACGATAAGTCAGTATCTGTTGGTTTTCTAGTTTCTAGTTACTAAAAGCGAGCTACATTTAACATGGCAGATCAACTGTTAACATAACGGGTTAACCGTGCTGTGATCCAACATTATCATTATGATGCAAGTGTATTGAATTTTGAAATTGCAAATTGACAAAAGGTCAACGACTTATCACGTTTGATACTCTCCTGTGAAACGTGCTTCAGTTATTAACAAACTGTTAAATTAAAGCGAACTGGTTGATGTCGAAATTGATCGTGCAAGTATAATGAAACGGTGTACGGTCGCAGACTTTAACCGTTTTCACCCAACAGACTGTCTTCGAGTCGATACCCGAGAGAAGAAAAGCCTACGACAATGTATAGCGGCACGAGCCAAGTGGAGGGTTGGGGTTGCAACGCGTTTCACTCGGGTACACACCATCCGCATACACTCGCATACGTTCATACGTTCATATATTCGCTCAACGATGGTAAGCATTCGACTACACACTGCCAGGTGGTGACTGTCGTCCCATGTGTGCTCATATGTCTGCCCCCTGAGCCCTTACCTTCCCCTAGTGGGGTAAGTACCGACCCCTCGGAATATCAGGAGACACCAGAGGCACACGTTAGCGCCCCATCGTTTCCTTGCGTTCAACGCTCTAGTACCCGACTACACCTAATTGCTCCCGTTGTTCCTATCGTGGATCATATATTTTCTCTCCCTCGCCTTCCACCTTTCTCTCTCTCTCTCTCTCTCTCTCTCTTCCCATTTTCCTCTCCTATCTCATTTCTTTACTTGTCCTCCTTTGTTTTACCACAACCTCGTCTCCTTATCTTACTAAGAGAAGTAAGAGTTACTAAAACAGAAAGCTATTTATTATAGGTTCGTTTCTCAAGTACATTCTAAATGATTTGAGTTTATCTGTGCCTATTGCATACCTAAATGTACGTATATATTCGATGGTATTCATACATCTCAAATTCGTTATAAGGAAATATTCGACGGTTAGTAGAAGTATCGATCGGCTGGCAAGAAAAACCGTAGGAGATGGGTACAAGACCCATAGATTATTCTCACTAACTGAATAACTGATTATAATTTCGATGGATCACAAGCTGAAGATATATAAATGTATCATTTGATTTCCTAATCTAAGCTTTTCAACAGCAACGTTTTCGACAACAATTCAGCAGTTTTCATTTCAATTCTATTTTTGATAGTAAAATAGCATTAACATGAACAAAAGGATGAACGAATAGCTAAACACGTAACAAGCTCCTAACAAACAATTCACGAACCGTGGAACGAGAAAGCCATGGCACCGCTCGTTTACCACACAGGTGTAACCAGTGCACCATGAACCGTCATCGAACCGTCCAAGAATTGAACTGGAACATTTTATGCACTTATATATACATTCGCGTTGAAAAAGTTTATTGCAACATTTCAGACTTTGTTCGTCTCGTATTCTCTCTCTGAATAAACAAGTGTTCGAATATTTCTGAGAAATAACGTACTCTCTATATCTCAAGCGAAACAAAATAATTCTGGTTATTAATTGTACGGATGTTTCAACACTACCTTTACCCTTCTTTTTAACAATCTTAGGAAGAAGGTAACGCACATACTTAGGAAGAGGGTAACGCAGGTAATAAGGGAAACCCCTGTCTATTATGGTTCCTTGGAAATTTGAGAAAATTAACAATGTACTTTATCACACGGCACATTATGCCACATTCTGTTCTCAGTACTATCAACTAGTTACAAATTTATTTTTTATTCAAATCCGAAACTACAAATTAACAATATTCATTTCACTAATAATTTATTAATCAGTAAGTTTTTGTGCACTAACGAAGAAAGAAAGGACTAACTTCGAAAGACACAGAAATTAAATAGAAGGGAGAAAAGACGGACTACACGTTAAATAGATATCTCTGATAACACGCGATTATATGCGCGCGCGTTCATCGGCGCGTAATATACGATAAAGTACAAACGACGATTAAACAAAGGTCACCGTTCAGGCAGCAACACAGCTGCTAACGAAATATGTTTCACTGCGGCTCTAGTTCTTCCGCATCGCGAGTTGCGATAAACGTCTGTTTCCAACGTTCTCGATACGCTGACGCGTCCTTACTATTATTATGGAACAGGTAGCAAACGTCAAATTAAAATATCCGAATAAATATAAAGTCGATCGNGCAAAAAAAAAAAAAAAAAGCATAAAAGGGGTAAGACGACGTGGACGCATAAAATGAAAGAAATCTAAAGAAGGACAAGGAAACGAGAGAGAAAATGACGAAGAGATGGTAAAGGTCTTTTGAGAATCTATAAGGGCCTATAAGGTGTGAGGGGTATCTCAGGTTCTTGTATTCTCGAGGGTTTCGCTGTATTAGCATTTCTCGTGGAGCCGGTAAGGCAGGTCTTGCAATCTGAATCTCCAAGTTTTGATCAGCAACCTTTAACGGTTATACACTGAATTACTAATCAGATTTTTTTTTTTCTTGTCAACCCAAACAGTTTTCCTTCTTCATCAAAGGAGTCATTTTGATTCCGCCATTGATTCTATCAGTTGAACTAACTGAATTGTTTTATATTATAAGAGATACCGCTGGTGTATTGAAACAACAATTTTGAATTATCCTGCATGTAATTTACTGTTTGCATGAAGTAAGCTATTTATTCCGTTATTTTCGCTCCAATGTAAGCAGTTTATTTCGCATCCCCACCATTTTACTCTTTACTCCCACTTTAATCCACTTTAATCACGCTCCCCAACGCATGCGAAAGCTTTCGCCAATATTTTCTTTCTTCATTGTTGATAATCACTTAATATCCACTATCTAAGTTTATGAATAGAGGTTAATCAGTAATGGTCGTTACTTTGCTTACCTACATTCTTATCGGTTACATCGTTCTTGCGATTTGAATGACTGCGCGGCGAGAGCGTCGAGTTCATGAAGTCGCAAACAATGCTGGAGATCGGTGACGCGAGTGGTGCTGCTTGGTCTCGGCATTTGTCCGATGAACATTCGTCTAATTCGGCGATGCATGATAATATAGACGTTCGTTTACATCCGGACATCTTTGTATCAATAATAATCTGCAAACGGAAGTACAAAAGTCGTGTGTATAATGTCTATTCTGAGGAAATACAGAAACATCGACAATAATAATATGGAAGTTTCAAAGAAAAACTATCTCACAAATAACGTACAATACCTGTTGTGTCAATTTTTTTTTTTATATTTAATTAACCTACAATTGGTATTAAAGCCGATTAATTATGTTTACTTTTTATCTAATGATAAAGATTTTGGCATCTTATTTTTTCCGTTTCTTAATAATACACACTGTAGAAGAACATTTTCATTTTGTCACTAGATGTGTACATTTCATATGTATACTTCACTAAGTACGTCTATATGTGTTATATTATATGTTATATTACATGTTATATAATAAATTGATAGATGAAACGAATGATAAAGAATAATATTTTCAGAAAGTCAAAGCGGAAAGCAAAAAATTTTTAAAAATTTAGCAATGATAAAATACAATTTTCGCACTGTAAAACAAAACGTATGTACATGTTAGATTTATTTGGAATCATTTTTAAGCAATAGCAGAACGAATGAACCAAAGGATAAGAATCAGATGGTGTGTATAACTGAATCATGTGGGGTTAGGTGATGATAACATTATATTTAATAGTACAATTTCTCATTGTACTTTTATAGTGTGAAACATTTTATTTACTTTGTTAGTAATTATTCAAAGGAAATAAACTAATCTGTATATATAATATATATATATGATCTTTCAATTACTTACCTTTTTTTTGATCAAATTTTATTTACAAAACTTTTTACTTTTTAAAAATTTTCCAGCTTGAAATGTTGAAAAATCAAATTTTTCTTACACTCTACATTAACTGCAACGATTCTCTTTTAACATGATAAAATGACATATCAAAAACTAACGACAGATTATATTATTTCATCGAGTGAAAGATGGTGATCACAATTGAACTTCGTTGACCGGTATATCAAGCTAAACAAACTCACAATAATGACAGGCCCGCGTAAATATATTGTCATTGCATATAACGCCACCTACAAAACCGCAAGGAAATAAATCAAGAAATCAAAATACAAAGGATAGAAAACCGTTATATATATATATATATGTATATATATATATATACATATACATATGCGAATATGCGAATTTAGATGGCTATGAAAATTTTTTTTTTTTGTTTTACTACTCGAGTCGGAATAAACATTGAATTAATATAGAAACACTTCTATAGAACAAAGTTTATATAATTTATTTAATGCGCATAAAATTTCAAATATTTTTTTCGTCGTTGCGTAACAGTGTTCATTCACTATAAATTACAATAATAAAATATATGTCCTGTATAACCAGGAGAATAACAGCTGTACCGTAAAAACATCATAAATAGATATAATTTTTATGATTAAAAATACATCGTGTATAAAGATATCTTTGAGGATCGGGCACCTTACCAATCGAGACGAAGTGTAATAATACATAATTGTACTCGTAATCGTCATAGTTCTAAATAATACTACAGATACAAATCTTTTCGTATCAACATTTTGCTTTATATATAACTTTATATTACATATATAATTAATTAGAAGACACCTTCGCTCATTTTATGGTACATTTCGTACACTATACAGATACGAAAATATGTGACACTCGAATGCCGTTTTTTTCAATGTAACACGTTATAAAATATTTTTCCGAGTAAATTCGGTCGGACTTAAAGAAACGGCACAATTAGACTTTGGTAAAGATTTCGAAGACACGATATATCCAGTTTTTGCTGCACACGTTATAAGATTTTTTGGCTTTGGCGGAAGGGGCGGAGGTCTCGGTGATTTTATTACATCTAGCGAGTTGACTTGAGTATCAAAAGAATCCAAAGCAGTAGTTCGGGAGCAAGATCCATTCTCTAAAACGGTCCGATCTCCGTCCATCAAAGTTGTATCTAATATGAACGAATTATTTGAAGACTTACTCTGCAACTCCTTTCCAGCAAATAGGTGGAATCGTTCATCAAGATTTCCATTCTTTGCTAAAGCCAACGTCTTAGTTGTATTTGATGTTGTTGTTGTCGTTGTTATTGATGTTGTAGTTGTCGTCGTATTTTGATCATGTCCACTACAGTTTTGTCGTTCATGAATCGAACTATAAAACTTGGCATTTGCTTCGCAATTGGCAGATATTATCCTAGGTCTCCGAACTTTGTTGCGATCCGTCGGCTTACCATTTTCCTTGTTCTGATCAGTAATTTCATAGCTTTAAGGGTCGAAACGCATTGCATAATAAAAATTTTAAAAATAAAATGTATTTACGTTAATACGATAACTGACAATATGCTTTGTGAAGTCTTATGTTTGATATCGTTAGAAAAATATGCATTACTATACCTTACAAGATATAAGTTTCGTTTTGTTTACCTTTAGAAAGTCTGGTAATTCAAAATTGATCTCTGTGCCTCTCTGATCTTCCAATCTAGACCTTTGTGCTCGTTTTAAACCTTCGTATAAATCTATAAATATTATAACAATATATATTTTATAATTGTGCACAAATCTTAGTGTTACAACTAATTTTAATATTAACAATATTATACAAATATTGAAATATAATTTACCTTCGCCGTCGAATTTTCCTGGTAATTGCAGTTTCACTCCATTCCGCCATTTTGCTATTAAAGGAGGATGAGATTTTGTAGTTTCTTCGGAAACGTAATCGTTCGTATTAGTTTTCTCATTTATGTTACATTTAGGTTTTCCTCCCTTTAATATTAAAATATAAAAATATATGAAAATCATTGCTTGAAAAGTGATACATTCAATACAAAGACGTTTATTATACCTTTTTCTTTCCATGCATTGTAGAATCTCGAAGAAAAAATTTGCTTGGTAAAATAGAGGAACTCTCCGAACGTTGATCGTCAGACTATATTAAAAATATATNACTCTCCGAACGTTGATCGTCAGACTATATTAAAAAATGAAATGATAAATAATTTATCATAAATAAAAGCAAATTTTAAACCAATTAATCCAAATTATTTTATTACCTTACATGAGCCATCATTATAATATTTATTTGAACCTTTGCCCACCAAAAGTTCTTCAAATACTCTATTTGTGATCTCATCTAGAGTGGATTGAGAATTTGATCCATCGTGTGCATACTTAACTGTATTTAACTCCTTTTGTGGATCTACAAAAATATTCTTCTTCAAATTATTTTCACCAAAAGGCATTTAACGGCATTTAATAATTTTTTAAAATCTTATTATAGTTCAGCATCTTGATTACCTTGATCTTTTATGTTGGTCAAAACCAGTCTTGCAGGAGCATCAATAGCTTGTATATCCATACTAATACGATGATTTTCATTCCATACAGTAATCATTTCTAAATTGAAACCATACTTATTTAGAAGTGGCCTCAATACATCTTTAAGAGTTCTGCCTTTATGTGCAATCACAGTTATTGTTCGCCGGGAAGGTAAATCTACTTTCAAGATTTTCGTTGGTACAACTTCCACCTCTTGACCAGCCAGTACAGATGATGGATATTTCGTATCTATAGTCTGAAGACACAAAAATTTTTTAATTATTATTAGACATTAATATTATATTATATTATGTATTAATATTATATTATACGTAGATAATAAGAAATATGGCAAGTAATCATTTCAAATTATTTATACCATATTATAAATTATATTTTATGCTAAGCTTAATGCAAATATACCCAAATACAAAAGCTGCCCCAAATACATGCATAACAATTCTCACATGACAGTAATCTCCCACAATCCTTACTCCATTCAGACTATGTGCAAGAAAGAAACACGTTTTATACATAGCATATCAACGATTATTGTATCACTTTTGAGTAGTAGTCTTAAAAGATGCATTAAATAAATACAAGAAATCACAAACCTCGTCTGTAGCTAGTATTAGAACATCATAGTTAGAATATCGGAGAGCTCTTTTATCAAGGAGGCGTGTAACCACATCTTTAATACTCTCCATTTGGCTAGTTGGCACAACTGTAGTCGATCCATCGGGTAATATTACCCGACATAATCCAGTACATTTAGCACGAATTTCTTTTGTTTCATTCGACTGTCCTTCATAGGACGAGAAAGACTACAAGTTATAGATACAACAACTTTGTAGATTTGAAATTTATTGTGCGCTTAATAACACTAACATTTGTTTTCAACAAACATCTTCGCATAGTTGCAATACCAGAGTATCTACTACACACTTTCAATGCAAATAAAACTAACACATACAACAATTAAACTTATATATACTTCCCTTTAATATAATTGCTTTACTGAACAGCATAATTTATGTTTAATCACAATATAAAAGAAGAGAGAAGAACACTTACATGTTTGTGAAATGACTGCCTTAATGCCAAATCCCATGATGCTAATGAAGATCTGCTGCTAGATATAGAAATACTGTCATCGTTGTTATTACCTTCTGTTTCTCTTTTCATAGTTGTAAAACTCTTGTATATAGTCTCATTTCTATTAGGACCTTTATTGTATTCAGATTCGCCACGATCTTTTGATTTAGACCTAAAAGATAGATATTATTATACTTGATGATGCACTGATGAATATATACTGATAACACTTACTTTCAACTAACATTCATTATACACTATTTATCAATACCTGTTTTTTCTATTCCATGGAAGAATAGATTTTCTACATCGATCTTCTGCATCCGAGTGACTCTTCTTTAACTTTACACTAGGAGAACTAGTAAGATTTAAATCACAATCTTCTGCTCCAATTATGGAATTTCCTGTTTCTACACAATGACGATATAAATCAGATCTTAAAAATCTTGGATAACTATCGAATTTCATTAGATTAAAAACCTGTTTTTGAGCCTGAAAATAAAATACAAACTAACAATTAATATAGAACTAATACAATGTTGATAATAATAAAAACAACTACAGAATTGAACAGAAGAATAAAAAAACATGTAATGCACCTGTAAAAAAAGATCAGCAGGTGCTTCGCTGAGAAGTTCTTGTGTTATTTGACCTGTTGCATGGCTATCAACATTTACAGGTTCAGCTGCTGTAGAGGACAAGTGACGCTGGTAAATTTGATTTGCCAATTTTCGTCTTGTAATAACATCTTTAGTATCTTTGTATCTCTCACAAGCAGCCCAAAAATAAATATTTTCGTGGCTAAATTCCTTTTTCAGAAATTCCTATAAAAATAAAATAAATAAAAAAGATGTTGAAAAATATGTAACGTGGCATTATCCAATAAAAAAAAAATTAATTAAAGGATCTTACCGCAAATGTTTGTAAACCTTTTGGATCTTCCAATAATTTTTCAAAACCATTGGCCCATGCATGTATATTTTTGCAATCAGTATTTTTATCACATAATTGTGTACTACCGTGCTGTATTAAAGAAGCATTAAAAAAAATTATATTTTATTGATAACGTCGTTAAATGGGATTAAACGACTCATAGGGGAAACGATCGAGCGCGTGCGCCATCAACTTTATACGAACATTATGAATATTATGAATATTACGATTACGAATATTGCGAATTTTACTAATGTTACAAATATTATTACAAATTATCAGTTAAAGATAAATCAAGAGATAAAAAAAGAAAAAATTACAATAGATAATTATAATTATTATCTTTACACAATCTTTAATATCTGTTATTATATAACATTTAATTTGCTTATCAATATAACTTCATGGTCTTTTGCATAGTCACTTGATCTTGATGCTACAGTATGCTATAAATATAATTAAATAATTGCGTACGTATTTAAATATATACAATTTTACATATTTATAATTATGAATAAATTTAAGAGTAAAAAAAAGAGAAAGAAGTACCTGATATTTTACTTTTATATAGGAAAATACACCAAAGAAGAGAAACTAAAGTAAAAATATCTTTCTATGTCTTCCTTATTTCATAATGTACAACCACAAATATATGTGAGTCATTCATCTAACATATATCGTTCATTGGTAAGATTTGAACAGCTATCACAAATAATCGATATGATCTAATTAAAAACGATAATTGAAAAACGATTGAAGAGGATGCATCATAAATCATAAATAATTACTATTATCATAATTAGTNCTGAAATAATATATATATATATATATATATATATATATATATATATATATATACAACGTATCGACACAACATCGATTTGACATTGTCGACTATTGATCATAAATCAAATCATTAAAATTTCACTTTCTGTCCTAATTTATAAAAATAATAAGAACAAGGTGCTCCGATTTCATTTTGTTACTTGTCTGTCTTACTATGAACAATTGATTAACTTTGAAAAAAATTACAGATCGAACTAAAATCCATATATACAATCTCTCAGCAATTTCATAAAACCGTCTCGTATCGTACGTACCGATTTCACCACGGTATCCATGTCGTGATCGAAGATCGTATTCCTTCATGTATACGCGTAACGATCCCATTTATCGAAGGAAAAACAAAAATAACTATACAAACATAATACAATAAACGAATTAATTATTCTTGAAAATTCGCTTATTAAAACAAAATCGCGTTATGTTCGTAATAATAAGGGCTCCGCCCAGCTGCAACGATGCACCGTTGACAATTAAGATTCCGTGCACGGTGTCTGTTCAACTCGATGGTCAGCGAAACACGACGTATACCGACACAACTGACGCGATCGACCGATCGATCGATTTGTTACAATCGAACCGACGAATTTACACGCGCGATCATTCAATTAATTTTCCCAAATAATTAAGTTTAACACTAATCAACATTCATAACCACTACGACAGCATCACGTTTATTTCGTGTCTAACATGTCACTCTCATGTGCACTACCGCTACGAGTATACTCGCTCGTACTTCATTTCCTTCTCTCTCTCCCTCTCCTTTCCAAAGTGCTCGGTCGGTCGGTCGGTCGGTTTGTCTGTCGGTAGTTGTCTGTTCGTTTTATTTGCACTAAATACATCGTTGATTTATCTATTTATTTGAATTCTTACGTGAATTTTTATTTTTATTAATTAAGAAAATTACAAAATTGTTGAACCGAAATATGATACTCTAATTCCCATCACATACCTTCTTTCTTCTTCTCTCCTTCTTTTGCTTACTCACTTACTCGCACGTAATCTCTCATATATTCATATATTACCTTGTTCATTCATTCATCGATTCACTCGCTTATTAACTACATCCCCTCTTTTTTCCATACCTTTTTCTCTATTATTTTTTTCACTTAATGCAAATATTCTTCTTTCTTTTTATATTCTTTTTTTTTTTTCGTTTTATCGCAATAATCTCAAATTATGAATTAGTAACTCACTTTAAGGTCCACTTAATGAAACTAAATTTGAACGTGGGAGAAATAAATATGAATCTCTTACCAGACAGATATTCTGCACACAGGTTCCAACGTTCCGAATTTCTTGCAAGCTTCCCCAGGGACGTGAATTATCCGATTTATCTGAATAAGTTTGACAGAGTGGTCGAACATAATCCATGCTTGTATTAAGATCTTCAAAACTATGTACTAAAGATTTGGAAATACCAGAGAAAACTTTTGGACTAAATTTGTCTGGTATGTCAATTTCTTTCGATTCCGCTAATTTCGTAAATCCCAACAATCGTTGGGATTTAATTGCGGAATTATCGGATGTCTCAACAGAATCTTTTAAACCGTGTAACATCGCGGTGGTGCAAACGGACGAACTAAGCAACCCCTGCTTAACTGTTGAAGCAGATGGCAATGGGCAGGTGGGCAAGTCCCCCCTCTTCGTTCCCTTTTGTATGTCAGAATTCATCTGTGAATTTTCGATCGTTTCTGTACACGTATTCATTCCATTGCAAAAATCATTAAAAATCACACTTTCACGAGGCAATTCTAAATTATCTTTGCACGTATTCAATTTATTTGCTTCATTCCAACATGAGTTTGATACAGCCCGTACCGTTAATCTTAAATCTACAGCTTCGTTACCATATGATCTTGACGAATATTCACACGCATCCTAAACACATATCATGTTAATTAAAAGCGGATCTACTTTCATGAAATAAAAAGAAGATTACTCAACTTGAGATAATTATAGGAATAGCATAAAAAAAACTCTTACTATAAACTCTACTATATATTCTAAATATTTTTGTTTTTTTTTTTTTATAATCATAATGAATTGAATAGTCCACATATTACAATCATTAATATTTCTTTAGAATGCAAACAGATAGAATAACATAAAATGTAACAGGTATATTCATGAGAAATTTTATATTTTAAATAACAAGAAAGGGACTACATAGATTTCAATATATATTTACTGACTGAGTTAGAATGAAATATTCTCAATGTAAATTTTACAAACTTACAAGCAATATTATAATTGATTGAATTAAGTACGACGAACATTGTAATCAACATACCCTGTATTCTGAAGTTGGACATCTTCTTCGGGGAATATTTTGTATATTTTTACCTGAACGGCTTGTACAATCATCTTTATAACCAATTCCAGAATCACTATTACTCGAATGAGCTGTCGATGTACTTATATTGCTTGGTTGTGGTGAAGCAGTTTCTTGATGTCTTCGCATTTCATTGTATGGATTTGTATCAGTAGCTGTTGAATCTGATATGTACAATGTTTGTATAGCACCAATCAGACTATTGCAACTGTCTGGAAATTCCTGACATACATTTAGCTCAGAAGTTTTAGTGCATGTAAATCCAAATATATTGCACACGCTAGAATGTACTATATGATCAATCAATTTATAGTAAATTGTAAAAACATGGCAGGAATTTGAAACAATATTTTCTTTATCCTTAACAGATTTCGTCAATATTCCAAAATACTGTTTATCTTGCTCAGAAAAAGAATTACAAAATATTATTCTATAGGACGGATATTCTGCTATAATACGATTCTCTGAATTGGTTAGCTTTATATTTGCCACATGTATGGTTAATAATACTGTAGTTGGATTTCTTTTTTCAGCTTTCAATCGTTTGATACACTTTCTTAACACCTACAAAGATAAATGAAGATTAGTAAAACTGTGAAATGAGTAAAATTGACGAATATGAAATGAATATCAAAACTACAATATTACCTGCATCATACAAGATGGATGCAATTGATTTGGAATGTCTATAGTTCCAAGGTAACCAACAACTGTTCTATGTACTATTTTTTCAGAATCTCTTTTATGAGAAGCTGGCGGTGGTGGTGGCGGAAGAGGACTAGACATATCCCAATGATAATGTAAATTGCAGTAAGTTCCATGATTTTGTAGTTCAGGCGGTGTTTTCCCTGCTACATCAAACATAGCACCGCTTTGTAAGTCTCGTACAACTTTAGCAACTCTACATTGCAATTGCAGTGCCCCCATGTTACTTGCACGAGGTTTATGAATGTATTTGGGCTTGCAGCGTACTGCTGTCACTCCTTCTTCATCAGACGAATCGGAATAATAATTCTCAGCTATTTGTAACTTTAAAATACCTTTTGAACGGCCAATTAATTGCACGACATCGTCGTGGGGCAATTTGCTAACATTATGCCCATTGACAGATACTAAATAATCGCCGGCTCGTAGTCCAGCGATATCCGCTGGACTTCCCGGAACGATGCAACTCAATATGCAAGGTTGTTGTCCAGAGATCGTAAAGCCAAATCCCTTCATTCCACGTAATACCTCGACTGCTCTTACACCGTAATTCACTCGCTTTTTTTTCTTTCTGTTTTGGTGCATTCTTAGATTTTCTTTTCATCAATTTCCATATAAGTTTCAACTTATACGTCTGAATTGTCAGTCGAGATTATTAATCATTCAGCTAACACTTTCACGTTTCAAAAAAAAAAAAACTCTCGAATCATTTTACTTTTTAAATTCTATTTACACCAGTTCCTTCAACTCCGATTTCCGAAGAATAAGCGAAACGCATGAAAGTCGAATGATTTTTTATCGCACGACCGACTCAGTAGATCATCATCTATAATCCATACCTATTTGAAATTAGTTTCCGACCGTTTATGCTGCAGTTCTTGACGGCGTTCTTTCTGCGCTTTTGCACCTCTTTCTCTCACACTATTATGTACTATATGACCAAACTTCAAAACACGATTTTTTAAAATATTTTCACTTTTTGCATATCTTTTTTATTTTTATTATTATCATCAGAACGCACACTAATATTTATCTCGTGCATCTAAATGCACGAACCATATAAAATATTTTGGCAATCTGATTATTCTTTTTCTTTTACTTCTATCCTTTCACTCCCTCCACTTTTCTTTCATTTACATCATTGTTTGTACCTATATCCATCGATCCGTACACTTCCGGTATACAAAATATATATTCTATTGAAAATTTTTAAATAAGGCACGTTCTTTCTTTGTAGAGAATCCCATCCTTACACGACAAGAATTCTGTTAATTTTAAAAATCTTGTATGCCTATTTCATGTAATTCCTTTTGTATTTCGATAATAAAAATAAAAAAAAAAAAAAAAATGTACATCGTGAAATAAATTTCTTTATTATTTTTTTTTTTTTTTTCTTAGACTCGATTTTATCTCACTGCGTATAATTTCTGTTCCATTTACTTGCTCGTATTTTTGAAAAATGCACGTAAACTAAATTACATATTATGATATTATTTAAAACATTCACTTTATGAAATCCTACTGGAATGTTGTATAAAAACTTATATTAATTTTAACAATTCTATATTTTTCTTCTTATTTAATTTC
This sequence comes from Lepidotrigona ventralis hoosana, assembly GCA_002806875.1. Taxonomy (NCBI): domain Eukaryota; kingdom Metazoa; phylum Arthropoda; class Insecta; order Hymenoptera; family Apidae; genus Lepidotrigona; species Lepidotrigona ventralis. The sequence continues at coordinate 86,498 of NIPQ01091151.1, read as the reverse complement.
ACAATTATAATATAGTTTCGATTCCGAAAATAACTATATTTTTACGTGCGAGTTTTGAAAGATTAAAAAAAATATTTCTGATTATAAATATCAAATGTCAATGGCCTGTGATTTCAAATGTATGAATTCATTAAGAAATTTTTTTTTTAACAAAAACATTGAATCTTGAATTGTATATATAGTGAGTACAAAATTTCATAACCTCCAAATTCTAATGTATTTCTTAACAGTATATGCCTGCAGTACATGTGCATTGCGAAGCCAATTTTGTTTTTAAAAGTTTTAAATAAATTTTAGATCGTTGTAATTTGCAATTGAAATAATAATTTTTTTATGCTTATTAACTTGAAATATTAATTACTTTTAAATAGAAATAATATTTTAAAAATAATATTTTATAAAAAGTGAATGCGAATGTTATAGATATTAGGTTAGTGAAAGGATATCATCATGAAGTTTGACGAATGGACCGTAGTACCAAATACAGTTGCTGACAGAATGATAGATTCCTCTTTGACCCATAAATTTGTACCATCTAGAAAATTACCCCGCAGAAATAAAGCTATGAATGTTGTGATTAAACAGCTTCAAAGCTTAAAATCGTACAGGCAATATGTTGAAATAAAGACTTCAATTCTTCGATGTTTGACAGATAATAGTGAAACCGATGATAATATTAGTTTTAGTGAAGATGACAATTCTTTAGCCAATTATACACGACTAATATTTGAAGAAAGAAACAACAATTTTTATAAAAAGGAATCTAAAACTAGTGAAAGCAACAATGTAAGATCTAGAAGAAGATCTACACAAAAATCTAAACGAAAGTCATCTATAACTTTAGGATGGCGAAAGGTTGTTAAATCTGAAAACACTTCTTTGACGAGAAAGTCAAATGCAAATAATTTTATACATGATAATAATAATGATAATAGTAATGAAACTTATTCCGCAAGAAATAACGTTAAAAAAAATACAGATAAAAATAAGATGAACACACTTACTACATATTCTGTAAACTGTACTAAACAAAATATTTCAAATTTAGAAAACCAATTGCCCATAAAAGATGGAACAAATGTTGCAACTATAATACAAAAAGTAACAAACAATAATGATGAATCAAGACAATCAAATTCTTTGTTGATAAATGATATCAATGAAGAATTTCAAACAGATGAAAATCATTATAAAATACTTAACAGTCCTAATATTAAAACATTAAAAGATTTGCCAGCTTCGTTAGATAATTTGAATGAAATTCAGAATATTGATGAAAATATACCTTTTGATCAAAATTGTCCTAATCAGATGAAACAAAATTCCAATATTACAGAAATAATTATGAATGAGACTTTAATTATTGGTAATACATACCAACTAAAAGACTCTGGTATTGATGAAGATACAGAAGAAGAATTTTTAGAAAATGGAAAGACTCATAGAATATCTAATAATGACTCTAATAACACTCAAGACAAAGAACAAGATACATCAAGTATTACTTCTGTACTAAATAATTTGAGAAACAGTGACAATGATCTGAATAATTTGAGAAACAGTGATAATGATCTGAAATCTGAAACTTACAATATGTCAGACAAAAAAGAATATTTTCAAGATACAACATCACTTACAATTGAAAATATAGATGTGGAGGAAAAAATGCAAACAAAAAAACCACAATCCATAGTTACTCATACAGAAATTGTTAACAGAAAGTATAAAATAGTATCCCCTATATCTGTATTTACTAAAGATACAAAACCAGAAGAATTAAGTACAAACAATTCTTATGATGAAAAAGTTGAAATAGAAGAAACTAAGCAGTCAGAAGATGATATTTTTCATTCAACTGAAAATCAATTATCACAATTTGGAAGATTAAATTTAACAGTAGATAGTGAGTCTAGTACTGTAGATAGTGACTTTAATGTTGAAAATATGATAGATAAGTTATACAAAAGATCTGTAAGAGATTCATCTCCAGATATTGAACTATCATTTACTACTAATAAATCTGCTCAATATAAATCGGATTTAAACTATGTAACAAATTGTGTTTTTGATAAAACAAAGAATATAAAAAAGTCAAATGAAAAGAATTTGGAACTTGGAAGTATGATGCAGTCTGTAGATAAGAAGTCAACATGTGGTAGACCATATAATGTATAAATTAGAATTTTATTTTTATGAATTTTCTATTCTCTCCCATTATTTCTCCCTGTCTTTTATTAATATGTCTTTTTTGTTTAAAGTTACAGGAATTTGTAAAAAAGGAAAACTTAATGCCTAAAACAACAGAACCTTCTTTTACATTCAAAGATATAGAAGAAGAAGAAGAACAAGCTTTCATTACAATTCCACGTTCGGTAATCTATATGTCATGATATGTATGTATGCCAAAAAGTAACGTGGATTTTATTCATAAAACAAGTCTTTTTTTCTTAGATATAATATATAGATGTAAATCTTTATTCTAAAATATATTAAGTTTTTTTATTTTTGCCATTATTTTTACAACTTTATTATTTTTTTCTACAAAAATATTTCTACACATAAAAATGCAGATCTTTATTGAACTAAAATTATTATTATTATTGAATTTTAATATACTTGATCTCGATTATTTTCAATATTTTTTTTTACATTATGCTATCGTAAATTATATATTTTATTTGCAACAATTATATTTTCACAATTCACTTCAAAAGTAGTTCGTTAATATATCTAATTATACCGAACTCAAACGTTATATTTGATAAACATTCCAAGTTAATAAATAAGTTTTAACTAAATTTTAATTTTTGAATTTAAAAATGATGTTTATTGCTAAGAGACAAAAAATAGTATTTTACTGCAAAAATCTTACATTACTTTTTGGTTAACACAATATATGATATATTATCAAAAAATTTTTTATTTTATTTACCTAGATACTTGAAAATAAGTTAGTAGGAAATAAAATAGTTTTAACGGAGAAAACATTAAAGCTTGGAAAAGAAAAATATAAAATCAAATACAAAAATAAAGATAACATATCTTCTATATTTGGTAGAAAGGATTCAAAAATACTTTACAGAATAAGTATGTAAATAAATTAATAACTATTTCTGATAAATTAATTATTAAAAAATATATTTTGTTTTTAATCTGTTGTCTTTTCTTTACAGTAAACATTAAACCAATAGCAAGTGTTGTGACACAAGGAAAAATTACAAAAGCTAATGAAATCAAAGATGATATAATCTCAAAGAGGCAAAATTTTAAGAAAAAAATTAAGAAAAAACATTTGAACATTGATAAATAAAATATTACATAAATAACTCATAAATGAGAAATCATGCATTTCTAAATATTGATCAAGGAATTTATCTATTAGTAATACAAATATTGGATAATAGCAATAGATAATTGTACAATTACCAATCTGAATAATTGAATAATTTTACAATTTTAATATGTTCATGTTTATATTGTGTCAAAGATTTACTTTTATACATGAAATATTTTTTAACGGATTAAAAAAANTTATCTATTAGTAATACAAATATTGGATAATAGCAATAGATAATTGTACAATTACCAATCTGAATAATTGAATAATTTTACAATTTTAATATGTTCATGTTTATATTGTGTCAAAGATTTACTTTTATATATGAAATATTTTTTAACGGATTAAAAAAAATATCAACAAATTTCAGCATTATATTTTTATTCAATTTTATAAATGAAATTATTACGAAGTTTCCATGGCTGCAGTCGAGTCTTCAGTATATTTTCCCTTATCTTTGCCTAATGCAGCGAGTCTACCTTTACTCCTCCTGTCAATAATTTTCTTACGATCCTTATCCATCTTTAGTTTTACAATAACAGTCTGTAAAAAATCAAACGAGATTTAAATTAGAAGATAATAAACATTTTTTGACAAGGAAAGGAAGGCAAAATTATAATATCAGTGCCAATTTTTCTGCAGTAAAAAAGCTAAGCAAGTCAGATTCATAGATATAAAGGAGAACCCTTGTACATCAGTGAAATTGACAAGCATTGTGCTTTAATCTATGTGAATGGTTTAATTCATCATCTACTGAAATTTAATGATGTATATTAAAATAATACTGAAAAAAAATAATTGCTTTTACCTTGGATGGGTCAATACCAACATATACATTAGCAGTATTAGCTTTTTCACGTTGAATTCTTTCTATATATATGACAAATTTTTTTCTATATACTTGAACAACTTTTCCAACTTGTTGGCCTTTATAATGTCCACGTACAACCTTTGAACAACAAACAAAAATGAAATTTCTTTAACGAATGAAATAATTGCTCATCTTCATTTATTTCAATGTTTACACAATTTATAAAATTATTTAACTAATATCATCCTACCTGAACTTCATCATCTTTACGAATTGGCATTGAACGGACGTTGTACTTTTGCCGAAGTTCTTTCGAAAGAGGAGCTGACATAAGTCTTCTCCGAATATGAGAAGGTGCCGTGAAATGCCTCTTTCGATTTTTTCGACGTGAAGAAGAAACAAGCTTATTGAATTTCATTGTTGTTGGTTACCTGTGTGTACAAAATCAGCAATATAACATCGGATCAATTACAATAAACTAAAATTGTTTCTAACAAAATCATGTAATATATTTGAACATAAATATAGAACTGTTAGAGGTTAGTTACTGTCACTTTTATCGTTGCAATTACTATCAACGTTTTCAAAACATAAGAATATCCACATTTATATATCAGAGATGAAATAATATGATTTTGATACAAAATTTTTGTTGAGATTATTTCTTTAAGTCCGATTGAAATCGATTTTGATTTCAATGAGCTCACCGACAACAGTTGAAATCCGTAACCCCAACCGGAAGAACGTTTGCTTGTCTTCCAATACTAAAGCAGTATAAGTTATCTAGCTACTGATTCGCCAAATGTATCTCACTTCAAGTTTGTAGTAAAAGTAATGTTGTTGTAAACTCATCTTAAAGTTTTAACATATATACTTATCATTTTATAAATTTATAAATCAGATATATCTACATACTTAATAAATCAAACTTGTATAAAAATATGATTTTGTTTTAATGTTCTATATTAATGTATGTATATACTTATCATTTTATAAATTTATAAATCATTTTATTTCTTTATAAATCAGATATATTTACATACTTAATAAATCAAACTTGTATAAAAATATGATTTTGTTTTAATGTTCTATATTAATGTATGTATATAGTTTCTTTTCATTTTTCCTGGTTCTGTTTACTAGTATAGTTATTTTTCACTTTTCCACAAATAGGAATTTTTTTTTTTATAAAGAAGTTGCTAATTGCTGATTCCTTGCAACGAGAATTTATTCGTAGTAAATGGTGGATAGTTCGTGAGTCACGATATAGCGTTACGATTTAGCATTTCAAAATTTTGTAAAAATATCGCAGTTATGGGGTTATTAATTGTACAAAAGTACCCAATATATCATAAAAAACGAGTAAGTAATCGATCGATGTATATAATATTGTTATTTCGATTGAAATATATTCGTTTATACTTCAACTTTCAAAATGATGTATTGTTCTAATGAATAAATAGGAGAAACTGTAGTAATAAATTGTGAAAATAATTATTTTTTTCATGTAAATCTTTGTCATTATAAAGTCTGTAGTTTAGGATATATAAAAGTTTCTTTATATCAGCTATTAATTTCTTAATACTAGATTGCTCTTTGTACATATTTACATTTTCCGCCATTTTCGAAATACAATCTACTTTGCTTGTATATCATCTGTTTTGGCAAGCAATTCAAAACAAAATGTTTTGTTCTGCAAGGAAATGTTTTAATATCGATATTATAGACATTGCAACAAAAATACATTTTTTTGAAAGAAACGGGGAAAAAAGAGGGAAGAAAAATACAAATGTATGCATATGTATGTATATTACATATGCAAAATGCACTGTTAATCAACCATAAAAATTATTATATGTTTAATAAAAGTGAAGATAAGAAGATAGCCGTAACAAGAAAACAATTAGTAAATTGATATTTTCCAAAAATATCTTTCAACATTTTTTCTGAGTATTCAGAGTTATTTTTAAAAGGATATTTTCCATACTTTGGATAGGAATTTTGAATATTCAAAGTTATCCTTAGAGAGATTCTTTTGTAAATCACAATTATCCTTAGGTAGATTCTTTTCTATGTAAATAATCACTTTATCATCACTTTATCTCCCTTTCCTATGATATTTCAATATTAGTTGCAAAATATATTGTTTTTCATGCGTTCAATCTAGCACATGTCTAGAACGAAGAAATGTTTAATAAAATCAAATTTATCATGCAAACGCGCTTGTTCATTGTTTGTTCATGTTATAGGTCACTAGAACAACGTGCCTAGGAGATCATTCATTTTCTATCAAAAACTTTTGAGAGATTACGACTTTGAAGTTTCGGATATTTTTCGAATCTGATTTCAAAGCGTGATCTACTAAAAAAAAATAAAAAAAAAATAAAAAAAAATAAACATAAGCGAACAGGCAAACTCAAAAGGAATTGAATTGTATTTTTTTATTGGAATTTTAAAAATGAGCTCTACAAAACAACAAGATAGAATACTCAGTGGTGGAATATCTTTGCCACAATGGATGAAAGGACGAACTGAAAGCAGGTATATTCCTCTGTTTCCCTTTGAATCTTCGCATTGTAAAATTGTTAAATTTTTATTTGTACTAAGTTGCAGACTTGTAACAATATTCTTTGCTGAATGTATAGAAGAAATTTAAACCAATCCCAATAGTAAAAAATAACTCTTTTAATTGCTGTTTTCACATACAAGAAATTTCTTTACTCTGCAGATTTAGTATTAATTTGGTATTTGGATTATCAAGCAAAAATCATGCCACTGAACCAGTTGTTGGATTTGTTTTTATTTCACGTAAAACTAAAACTATGATTATAATGAATGGATGTTCTAAATGAAATGTCTTAAAGTAGCATCTCACAAAAATGCATACATATGCATATATATTTCATTGTTCTGATGTACATATTTGTCAGAACGTTTGCCTGCTGGAAAATACACTTGTAATCATAATGTAACACATGCAGTCACAAAGTGCAAAATTGATTCAAGTAAAGCATAAAGAAATAAAATTTTAATATAGAAAATGTGACATAAGATTACATGTTATATCTTTCTTTTTTTTTTTCAATATTTCATATGTAAACAAATTATTAATGGAAACTCGAGATAGTTATTATAATTTTTTATTAAAATCATTTAAATTATTGTGTGTTGATACAAAATTACAGTAAGTATATATTCTTCCACTTGACAGTTTTTAAATTAATACATGTGAATGAAAGTTAAATTATTTTTACTAATTGTAAATGACAAAAATGGCACGGTATCGTAAGAGTTAAATATTTTGAAATTAATCATAATACATAGAACAAGGGATTTAAATACTTAATGTACATTTAGCAAAATATTTATACATGAAATTTGGCCAACATGCGATATAACGCGAATAAGCAGTTAATCGTATGGGCATTGTGCCCGCTATTCTTAGACTCACAGCACTCTTCACAAGAGTAGTGTAACTCTGTATAGTTTGCTGTGTGCGGTGCATAGCGTTTGTTATACCCTTTGGTTATTTTCTTTCTAAACCTATGTCGCGATCAACAGATTAGAAATTCGAATTAAATAACAATTTTTTGTTCACGTATGTTATAACATGTAGTGTTGAATTCAATAGAATAGTTATGAAAAGTGTGGAATTATTCCCTCAGTTATTCGATGCCTTTTGAGAAACGCATTATTATAAGGTTTAGAAATTTATAGACGAACTGTTGGTAGTAAAGAGAATGGTATATCAATGGAGAAAGATATCCAAAGCTGAAGAAATTTTCTAGACTATAAGTCGAAGAGCTTTTTTTTTAGTAACATATTCCTGTTCGCTTCTAATTTTACTTTCCTTCTTTATAATTTGTAATTATCAGTCTTTTGTCTTTTTTTCTGTTATGCAGATACGATTTTGATGATACAACGTTCAGTCCGCCATCTCATGACGACAGTTTCTTTTACATACGATATCCAAAGACACAAAGCCGATCGTCGGTTTCACAAGAGTATCGCCCGATTGATGAAGTTTTTGGGGAACAAAATATTAATTCATCAACAAACAATGTGAAGGTACAAGACACGCAACAACAGGTTACCGAAGAGAAGAAAAAGAATCAGGAAATTGATTTCAGCAAACATCCCTTACCTTGTCAACCATTTGTACCAACTTCAACAGTAAGCAAAGGTATTTCATTCAGTTAATTGTTGCATATGTTCTTTGTGTGATTAATAATTCTCTTTTAATTGTTGCGACTCCTGAAACAATGAAGAATAATAAGTAAAATTCTCTTTTACACTTTGTGATTCGATATTTATGATTAAATGATTATGCATTATCCTAGGAAACGGATCTAAACCAAGTCCGAAGACATCATTAACTGATAATCCGAAAATTACAAAATCACAGGGAGTAGATGATGGGTTTCATAGCGAGCCAGCACTTTGTGGAAAATCAATTGTTCTTGTAGCCAGTCAAATGATGTCTAACAAATTTCATGAAACTTTCTCGGCCGAACAGGCTGTCGGTCAACCGAAAAAAGGAAGTAAATCTTTACCAGCTACTCCACTCACTTCGCCAGCAGGCAGTCCAAGTAGTTCGCCGAAAGCTCGACGTCGTGTTCCTTCAAACCGATACTTCACTGGTGCATCTCTTCAAGGAAGCTGGATTTTGGCAAGCATCTTCGGACAATCGAGGGAAATCGTTACTGGCAAAATCGAGGAAGAAGACGAAACAGGCACGGAAGTTGCGACAGTTCCACCTAGGTCGCTTGCTCGAAAGAAGTCCATATCGTCGCAAAATCTTACATACATAGGAAGCGATGAAAAGTCAGTTGGAAAACCAGCTGCCTACTCGAGCGTATTTAAAGTAAAACCATCGGAATTAAGAGAGATGAATTTTTGGTCCCCGACATCAATGTAAAACAATGTAAATCATTATTATTACGCTTAAAATTTAGTTAATTAATAGTGATTAATTTGCAAAGAGGGATGTTGGAAAAAAGCACGATATTATCCAGTTGCTGAGTTTTCTAATATTCACGAACGAATTGATAAAAGAGAAAACGCAGCTTTCTTCGTGTATTATCGTGTAAGCAATGGTATTTTTCATGTACTCTTAGCGATGTCTTTATTGCAATTAGTATAATTAACATCTAGTAATAATATATTTGTGCTTGTTCCTTCTTTTTTCTTTTTTTTTTCGACTTCCGATGAATATTGTTAATAAGTGCAAGCAATAGAGTTGTTTTTGTAATAGTCGGCTTTCATGAACTGGTGCAATTTTATTATTATAATAATATAAGTTAAAAATAGAAAATTCGTGTATCGAAAAATATAGTTTTCTTATAAGCTCAAGTGAGGAGGAAGGCGTATATACTGTCAAAATGAAACATAAAAATTATTTTTAGACAGTTCATCGTTCGATGAGTTTAGCTGATTATTTAAGGTTTTATTTAATTTTAGATTTTCAGAAAAACAGTAAAAAGGAAAGAAGGGAAAGTAACTATTGCACTAATCGTACGTATATGTTTATATATTATTTCTTATATTTATACAATGCAAGTAGTTCTTGGGAAAAATAAACCTATCTAAATGTCATTCGAAAGATATTTGAAAAAAAAAATAGATGAAATGAAATATGTACAAATATATGTAAATTATAATGCGCGGGATCCGTGAATGTTTTAAAAATAGTGATTTTAGTATAATCGATCGAATAGTTCATCAATGACAATATATTTTTCGATCACGATAATAATTAAAAAGTATACTTAGTCGCTGAGATGAAAATGCTTTTGTTATTAGTTACATTTGAAAGCGTGATTGAAATATGAAAGGCTATCAATTAACTCATTGCTATAATGCAGCATAATGGAGTTGTTAACTAATGATCTCAGCATATTATTCCCGACATTCCAACAATTGGATTATTATTGAAAAATTGCTACGTGATTTTATGTGTATGCAATCAAGTTTATATATGACGGATACAAGAATGGATCAATGTTATCAATGTATAGCGGGAATCTTATACTGTTGTAGTACAATCGGCCAACGAATTATTAATTTGTATTATTAATAAAAAACCGTTCAGAATCATAAACATTATCGATTATACTGTATTTTATATAGAAGTAATAAATAAATGAATCGTATTGTACCGGCAACGTTTTCATTTCCAACGATACGATAGATATTAAATCTATTAAAACCAGTTTGTTCAAACCAAATTTCTTTAATTATGTATGCCCCTACTATATAAATATTACTCTTATGTTTGACAATGTAGAATATGATGATGCATATCAGTTTCTCAGTATATACATTATTTGTTATTGCTTCGTTAAAAATTTTGCCTACAACAAGAAAAATAATAAATCTTTAATGGCTGAAAATTTGATTTAGAAAGTGATCAATTTGGTACATCTCAGTATACATTATTTGTTATTGCTTCGTTAAAAATTTTGTCTATAACAAGAAAAATAATAAATCTTTAATGGCTGAAAATTTGACTTAGAAAGTGATCAATTTGGTATATCTCAGTATATACATTATTTGTTATTGCTTCGTTAAAAATTTTGCCTACAACAAGAAAAATAATGAATCTTTAATGGCTGAAGATTTGACTTAGAAAGTGATCAATTTGGTACATCTCAGTATACATTATTTGTTATTGCTTCGTTAAAAATTTTGTCTATAACAAGAAAAATAATAAATCTTTAATGGCTGAAAATTTGACTTAGAAAGTGATCAATTTGGTACATCTCAGTATACATTATTTGTTATGAAAATTTGATTTAGAAAGTGATCAATTTGGTACATCTCAGTATACATTATTTGTTATTGCTTCGTTAAAAATTTTGTCTATAACAAGAAAAATAATAAATCTTTAATGGCTGAAAATTTGACTTAGAAAGTGATCAATTTGGTACATCTCAGTATACATTATTTGTTATGAAAATTTGATTTAGAAAGTGATCAATTTGGTACATCAAATTATAATAACACACTCCTTTGCCTCCGGCATAATTATGAAACCTTAAAGATCTTGGCCGTGCCCGTTCTGTTACACTTTGCCAATGTCAGTTGCGTAATAGCTGCAACCGGCAGTGACCGTCTGATTGCGTTCCCGTTCACTTCGCACTTACACACACATATGTTTATTCTTTCCCACCGTGTTCTTCTTCTTTCTTTTTTCTACCTTACTCGCCCCCTTTATCCAATATTTTTTTATTATTTCATTCGAGAATAAATATATTTGATAAGCTTTGATTTGGATAATTCAGGAAAAGAGAAGAGACTTTTCCAAATTGTCAAACACAATTTTACAACTAGATTCAAAATAACGTAACTTCGAAATAGACGGAATATTTATATTTTTATATACATGCAATCGAGTGTGCTAGTATGAACTTGGTCATTGAAGTGTTGACTTCATTCAAAATACATTCATAGGAAATTTATAATCTGGTGCGAAATTATTATCGAATGCGATGATTTAAATAGAACATAATTAATTAATTTTGCTGACTTGTATATTTTTATTTATTGTCCCTTTCATCATGAAAAGTTTCTAAATTTCAGAAATTTATTTCGATACTATTATCTTTTCTCTGTAATACGTTTAATCCAGTTGCGATCATTTTCAGTCCAGTATTGTATTGATCTCAAATGTTAAAATTGTCACGTACAGTTTCAGTTTCTTAAAACGTCCTTTCTGTTCATCTAAAATTCGTATAAAAATTCAAGAATTGTAGTAGGATTCAATCTGAATGTTTTCGAAATTTGTAAAAAATGATAAATGAATTGTGCTAAAATTAGTTGCAATTTTTAAACAGTAATATCGAGCCACGGACAATCTTTTCAATTCGTTCGCTAACATCCATGTTTAACGTCATGGTCAGTAACTATACAATATACATTAAAAGTATGATCTTTTACACGATGGCTTAGCTGTAATTCTATAGTATACCTGGATACCAAGACATATCGGTTGCAATTTGAGATACATTCACATTGAGTAATTGCTATCTCCCTGTCTTTTACTTCTCATTGTCAGTCGCTGATATACATTTACATATCGATGTTGTAACACACATTTAATGGTACGAGCTTCGAAATTTCGTACGTCCTTTTACATGCTTGATGTGCTTTTCTCTGTTGTAGCTTGCTTGGTCATCAATTTCATGCTATACCTGCCGAATAATAAAAAAATCTTCTGTAAGAAAGATCATAAGATCTGCAATCTGTTACTCGAGTTTTGCGATATCGAGTTTGCTCAGACTATACGTATGTGTTGCAATGTCAGCTTGTTGTAAACCTTCTATACAATACGCTTGCCTTTGGTCGGCAGACACCCGACACCAAGTTTTTGGCGAAAAAATGTTTCAAGTTAACTATCTGGACAGGATTACAAGAACTTGCGTATAAATAGAACGACAGATTTACCAGATGCACTCAATTCATTTGTTGCTTCTGAAGGGTGAAGAAAGCAGCTCCTATCTATCATCATCATGTTTAGAGTAAGTAAAATTATCGTACATGATTCACGGATTGGCTGTCACAGTATTTATGCTGATAATTTGATAAAAAAGAAAGTTCATTGACATTAAATTTAATAATGTAAAAAAGCCCTAAGACGAGCTCAATTTGTATAATTTCAATTATTCGATCTACTTTGTGAAATTATTAGAATGAACATAAATATTCTAGCGACAGATCGGTGGATCGACAAAAAAAACATTTTTATTAATTCCTTTATTTCAAATTTCACTTTGTACATACAACGTATGTAAAATGTAGAACATAATTTAGTCTTCTTTCTCCAGTTTTCATATATAAGACGCTTAAGTCTCGTCATTGTAGTAGAACCGATCCTTCTTTGAACAAAACAATAGAAGAAGAAGAAAAATGTGAGAGACAGAGAAAGGTAAATTGACTTTTATTTTCCAGTTCTTGGTGATTTGCGGTTGCTTGCTGGCGGTTGGACAAGCTGGCGTGATCGGCGGTAGTTTGCTCGCAGCCGGGCCGGCAGCGGTCGCGGTACAGCCAGCAGCAGCCCTTTCTTTGCCCGCAGCCACTGTCGCATTACCAACCATCGCAACATCCACCTCCAACATAATACGGGGTATCGGTAACTTAGGTGCCATATCGGCCTACACGAAGAGTGTAGACACGCCGTTCAGTAGCGTCAGGAAAGCGGACGTGCGCGTTAACAATCCTGGAATCGTGACGGCGACCGCTCTCGCAGGTACCCGCTCGAAGAGGTGCCGATTTACTCTCTAACATTCACGATCATAGCCTGTTATGTTAGATAGACGATACTTAGCGGTGTTGCACTTTTACACTACTTCTTCTAACGAAACTTCGAAATTTCATCGAACAACAGATGTCGCGTGGAAATCGGGCGCTTGCCGACACGCTTCCTTTACGCATTAGAATCGATATTCTGTGTTCCGCTTTTCTCGTGTTTTCATTTTCCTTTCCTATTATATTAACTTGTTCCACATTTTTCCACGATCTTTCTTTTGTCTTATACTTTGTATTATTATGTACGATCAACTATATTTAACGAGTATGATTAGAAAATATAATAACGGCAACATTATTCGCTAACTAAGGCAATAACCGGTAATCGTCTGAACGACTTTTTTCCTTCGAGTCCGATTTAATTGTAAAATCTAATTGCTACGATTGTTTTGCGCGATGATTCCAGCTCCAGTGGCTACAGCTGCTGTTGCTGCTCCTGCACTTCTCGCACCTGGATTGACCACTGCCCTCGCAGCTGCACCCGCTCTCACTGCTGGCTTAGCGGCCACACCTTTAGGACTCCAAGGCTTAGCCTTGAGCGGGCTAGGTGCCGTCAAGGTTCTCTAAAGTCCGCGCTGAAATTACCACAGAGCGGCGGAGAACTCGATGGCGAATCGTTGTTACTACCTAAACGATCTACTTTGTCACAGAATGTAATAATCGAATATTCAATAAACGTACAATCGTTACTCTATATAATGCTTGCACCGAATTGTTATTTCAATTTGTTCGACTCTTTTTAACGATTTTAATCGAACGAACCGTTCCATGCCAACATTTCTTGTCTTTTTAGGTGATAATAGAATTTCGGGTTTCTATGCAAACTTATATTTTTGAGGCGGTGGCCATTGTATATTATTCTTCAATTCTATCAATATATCCTAATTGAAACAAGGTGAAACGCGTGAAATTAATAGGGGAAGTAAGAAACGATGAGACACAACATGTTACGTTTCAGTAAGATTTGTATTTAATAAATAACAGCAGAGAAAGTATCTTAAATACAAATACAACTGTAATGATTGCCAGAGAAATGGTCCAAGGAATTTAGGGGACAAAGTGATTACCAGGAGTAGGAGATGCCGATGGGGCTGCTGTAGGCCATGTGCGAAACAGCCACCGCTGGCGAGTAAGCGACGCCAAGGAGCGAGTTTGCGGGAGCAGCGGCGGCTAATGGTGCTGCCAGAGGTGCTGCCAGAGGTGTTGCCAAGGGTGCTGCATGCGTTGCTACTGGAGCAGCGTATGCTACTGGAGCAGCGTGCGCATAGATGGCCGGGTTGGATACACGAATGTCGGATCTGCTGCTGCTCGAGAACGGGGTGGCAATTGTCTTCGACTGGGTGGCGATTTGTGCCAGATTTCCCGAGCTACGAAGAATATTGTCCGATGTCGACGTTAGAGCGGCGGTAGTCAAAGCATATTGTCCAGGGGCTGGTGCCAAGAAACCGGCGTTGCTCATGGCAAGAGCGCAAACGAGTACTACGATCTGAAAATAAAATCATTCGAATGAAATGCTTGTTACCCTCTTATTCTTATCATCTTTCTTTTTCTGTTTCAAATACATATACCGCATATGAATTTACATCAAAATTGTTGGAAGAACATCGTCTTCGAAGGAGATCTCAAGAGCTAATGGATGGAAAAATGTGAAGATATCTGATTATCGTTATTTTCCGAAGTCTGTTCTTTTGCCAACATTTCTAAGTTTAAATTGTTCGAACACACTTTTGAAATATGTGTACGATATGTTACTTCAAATGAAATGTATGTTACAATCTTAAGTTTTGTTTATTAAATTATTTTGTATCGCTTACCTTCGAGAACATTGTGAGTCTGAGAAAGGACCTTGATCGATTCGTTGACAATGTACGAAAGCAAGTGTGTGACGATCCTTTGGTAGCCGAAATCTTATATAGTCCGTTCAGTTAGGTGAACGAAATACGCGAACCAACAGAAATCAGGTGGGGCACAAGGGCGTGTTTCGAACGAGTACCGAAAAAAAAAACTTTCTCCATAGGAATATGCGTAATCGTTTGTATACTTTCCTCCGCCCGTGATCTCCTTTTTCTTCTTTCTCTCTCTTTCAATAATATATCCTTAACTTATCCCTCCCCGACCTTGGACTAAAAATCCAAAACCTTCGACTGGTTACTGTCCAAGAGTAACAGAAAAAAAAAAAAATGACCACGATTCGTTTACTCTGTCGTTTCTTGCTATACTTCTGCCTGAGGGATCTGAAATATTGATGCAAATGATAACGTACCATTCAGTTAGTCACTTTCGAAAAATCTATCACATATCTACTTTATACAAAATCTTTGCTAATGCCTTACATAAAGCGGAATAATTACAAAATACATTTCGTCTGGGTATTTTTTAGATGAAATAATAATAATAGAAGATAATCTCCAAGCTAATCATATTTCTTTGATAATTTTTCAAATCACACTTGTGTTTCATCCTTTAATTCTTTGTTATATGTTTCCATATTATATACTTTATCCTTCAATCTTTTTACATGTCGCATACATTCCTGTGAAATTGTTATATTCACTGCGATTTGTTCAGAATGTTCGTAGAACAATTTGAGAAAAATCCAAAATCAATGAATGTACGCTACAATTTTTTTACAAATAATCTAATACATATATAATGTATTAGTTATTGATTATTGAATAAAAAACATCCCTTTCTTTTTCTTTTCCTTGCTATCAAGTAATGCAAAACGATCTAACATACGATGCTTCTTCGTGTCCCTCCTTGTCATCTAACTTCTTTATCATTTTCGTGTGATCAATGTATTAATAGTTTGAATAAAAATTAAATTTTTCTATGAAATTGCAAATAAGGTATAGAATCATAAATCAAGGTATTTTATAATCATAAACCAAGTATATACGTTAGAATTCTATACTGTACTATCTTTATACGTATTATGATGTCATTGGATTTGAATTATAATTCCATGTAAAACCTATTATATTCTTAATGTTCTTAACATCATTTGCAAATTATGTCATTTTCAAAATTATTAAACGAATATGATTTTTCACATTTTTATTTACGAGAGCTTAAGCTCATTAGATAATGACATTTTAAGTGCAAAAAGTTGCAGACGATTTTGCAATTTTCTACGTAAAATATTTTTAAATATTTAAAAATATATTTATTTTGTTGCTTCAAATTAATTTTGTAAGTTAATAATTTTTGGAAAATAATGCGAGAATATATTAGGAATTTAAAATTACACGTATTGGTAATCTTATGTTGATTATTTTGATTTTCAAAATTACCAAAAGTTATTATTTCAAATTACTAAAAATTACGCGGTTATTTTAGTTATTTCAAATTAATCAGAGAAACAATCACAGTGCGCTATAATTTTAACGTGAAATCCATCAAAAAAATTAATATAAATTACATTTCATAAACTACATTTTATTGAAATATAATATCTTTTAAGATTTTTAAATCAATTTGTGGGAAAGTAAATATTATTTGAGCACGTAATTGCGATTTCGATCTATTGAATAGAATCTGCAAATTTTTATATATAGATCATATAGATCTGGAATATAAGAGGAAAGCTTAAAATTTAATTCTAAAAGTTCATAAATTAATTAGTTCTTTTCATAAATGGAAAATTTAGTCAATTTACTTAGAGACTGAAATACTGGCGCCACATAGCGATGAAACCATGGAACTAAAATCTCTTTGCTTATCGCACACTATTACGTTTTTTGTCTGATACACACTTATTTCTATCCTTGTCACACACTCTCCTTATCTATCAAACGAAATATTTCGAAATATATTGTGTAAAAATTTCAAATTTTCATTCATACATTCTATAAGCCAAATGAAATATAGGAAAGAAATTTAGGGTCTAAAAACGAAAATAGAACCATAAAAGTTCATAAATTAATCCTCTAAGGTAGTTTTTTTTAAAAAATGAAAATTTAATCAGTTCATGGGCACAATGAAATAAAATGGTGAATATGAATTTATTTCTGTCCTTGTCGTAGACTATTGCGCTCTTTATCTACGAATAGTACTGCCATCTGCTCTCAGCTTCATCTGAAATCTGAAATCAGAAGAAAGATAGTAGAGAGGCATTCAATGCATTTTTGCGTCATATACTTGGGAGATTTTACAGATGAGGTATAAAATAGATGCAATCTGTATTTCTGCACAGTCTGTGCTGAAATTAAAAAGATAAAAATGTAAAATTCGATGGTAATATGCAAGGACAGATATTCATCAGATAAGGATAACAATAGTATGTGACAGGACAGTAATATCGATTAGTTCCACAATTTCATCGCTACGTGGTGCTAGTATTTCAATGCTGTAGCGACAGCTACACCAGCGACATCTGTTTCCCGACAATATCATAGAGTTCATTTTGGATGAACTTTTGGCGCCAACTTTGTCGCGCTTTAAAACTAGAAAATTAATGAAAAGCAATGTTGTTATGGAGACTTGTTAGGTAGTTGTCTAAGTGATAAAACAAGTTCGTGAATATATATATAAGAGTTGTTTAACAGAAGAAATACATTAGAATCAAAAATTCATTAGAATCAGAATTACATTAGAATTAGAATTAGAAAAGAATTAGAATCATATTACATTACATCAGAATTATAATTAAAACTAGTATTTAAAAGTTTATAAGTTTTATTGTTAATAGTATTAAATAATTTTTGTTAAATAAAATATTAATAATAACAAATCACATAGTTAATTTTGTAGTACGATGAATCGTTAGTTTACCGACCATCGTACCTACATGTCCACGAATGGATCAAATCTTCATTTGCAAAAAAAATTTAATTTAAAAATTCATAAATTACTTAAGAGGGTTAATTTATGAGTTTTTGTAGCTACATCTTCATTTTTAAATCTCAAGCTTTCTTGTCCGCTTAACCTACAACACGCATGAAGATTTGCACAAAGTCTTTTAAATAGATCGAAGCCTTGAAATCAATGGTTTTAAACTACGAATAATTACGAATAATGACGTTGCGCATGCGTATTGTAGAAGAATGGTTTTTGAATCGTTCACTCTTGAGACCGAAATTGTCAGATCGAAGTGAATGAGTAACAGGGAAATTGGAAATTGCGTGAATTACATTATACCCAGCAGGAAAGAGAAAAAGTACCAAGTAGATTCAAATATGAATCATCAATTTGAGAAATTGAGAGAGCGTGGCGATAAGTTGGAATTGCGCGTATTTGTTCGAGAGTCGAGCATAGAGGAGGTAACGGTTAAAATTCTATTAAAAAGATAACATGTCACTAGTACATGACATATGAAACGAATGAAACTTAATTAAAGATTGAAACATAATTTCAATAGCTTACGCGATTAATGCGCGGTAGTATTTGTAAGTCGGATGGAATAAAAGTATTAGACGATCTTCTGCAAGCATTTTCTGATTCCGAAGCTTGTCAAGCAAAACGACAAAAACTTACTGAGTTTACCTTGAAGAGTTTGGAAAAGTCTAACGTATCTGCAGGACAGGCGAACGTGATCGTCAATCGGATAATTTCTGACTTGCCAAATTATTCAAAGCAACAGCTCATCAAATTTGTTGACTTTTGTCTCACAAGTATTCGCAATAACGACAATGAACTGTGCAAGTAAAGCAATTTATTTTCCTTTTATTATTTTCCTTTTTCTTGTTCTGCTTTTCTTGATATGCAATCTTCTTAAATTCTTTTTTCAGTTGGAAAGACTTATTACCCGCATTATTGGAAGCATTGGAAAATGAAAAATACATTGTTTACGCGGATACTGAAGTATCAGGGACTGAATATAAATCATTAATTGTGAAAGCTATCTGTAATTATCACTGGGACGTCAATCTTTTACCATCTTTGACAAAAATGTTTGGGTAAGTGGATTTTGATATCCAAATGACCAAATCTTACATCTATAAAATGTTCAATACATGAAATTATTTGATTTTATCAAAATTTAAAGGGATATGGTGTTAGATAAGGCAGATCGCAATGAGGTTTTAAGAGCACTATGTTCTGCTCTTCCAAATCTTCCTTTGGATCAAGTTCCTTCATTTACGTATCAAGCTCTAAAATTATGCCCAAATCGAGATAATCAAAAACTTTTGGATGCTTTGTCCAAATACTTTGATCTTTGTTACTCGAAAACAAGTTTGTCTGATGACAGAGATAGTTTTGAAGATGTTGGTATGTAAACAAAAAGACGTGAATATTTGTGTATTTATTACGTAATTTTTAAATTTCTGTTTTTTTTTTACATTTATGTTTACAGATACAATTAATTTAAAAGAGGTACAGGATATTGAAAGCACTGTTTTATATCATGTGTACCAAGCTGCTCAGTTAAATCATGAAAACATGAAAGATTTTATCCGTTTTCTTAAACATGTGTCTCATGCTTCAGAATATATGCTACAACCCTTCATGCTTTCTATATTGATGTCAGTTTCTGGTATATATGAAGATCAGGTCATATCAAATCTTTAATATGTAATAAAAAATTTGTGTACATTTTTATTTTATTGTTTTAATGTTGAAAAATTTTTTACAGATTTTTGAAATATTAAGATTGGTCATTGTTCACAATAGCTTAGAGAAAGAAAAACGACAAAACAGTGCATGGTTGAGACAACTTTTACCTACATCCAGTGATATAACTCGAATTATTCAACAAGTGATTGGCAGCAGGTCAATTCAATTGCTATCTTCTTTTTCATGTATTTCTTATATTACTGTTTAATTATCCTACAGCAATAAAGATCGTCATTTAGTATTAAGAGGACTTACAAATTTAGCTTTTACATTAATGAATGATGATCAAAAATCCAAAAATAATGCAACAACTACGTGGCATATTGGATCTGAAATAATACGAGAAATAATTAAAAAACGTCATGAAACAGTTCCTCTCATATTACAAGAGTTGATTAATAAAATAATAGCAGGTGGTGTGACAACAACACACTATATAGGTAAAAAACAAATAATATTATTACAAAATTGCATCAAATATGATTCTATTTTTTTATCCTAATTAAAAATGTTTTCTAGATTGTTTAAAGTATATGTGTCGTGAATTGTCAATGATTGTTTTGGAACATCAAGTTTGGATTATGACTATCCTTGAACGATTGTTATTTTTGCATCCTACAGTTGCTAATCAAGTTCTGTTTGCTATTTTTCCATTGGCACGTATTTCACCAAATATACGAGAAAATCTTTTGTTGACTTTGAGAAAAGCTCTTTACAGGAAAGGTGTCTCAAAACGACAGATGGCTGTGACCGGATTTCTTGAAATGTTAAAATGTACAAAAATGCGTTCTCAACTTAGCTTTAGACTCAGTCAACATTCTAATTCAATGATTAGCTCTAGTTTAAGATCTACATTAACTCAGGTAAATGTACAAAAATTATTTTAAAAAATGTAAAGAAACTATTGTTTTTACTGATTTTTGCAAAAAATATATTGTAATTTTTATCACTTAATTTAGGTGACTTTAGAATATAACTCGCAACGCGAAAAATCAGTTACAGATTGCGATAAAACTTTGTATTATGAAATATTGGACATATTAAAAAAGACTTTTACTTATGAATTTGAAATTAGATTGCATTTGTATGAAAGTGAGTATGATTTATTTGAATGCTCAAAAGTTTGATATTTAACAAATTGTCATTTTCTGAAATTAAATTGTTTTTAGGTCTGTATGCTACTGTAATCAAAAATCCCGAAATAACAGAAATTGTATTAGATATGCTTCTTTCACATTTGAATCTTTATCTTAATACAGATGATAATGTCTTGCCACCTGTAAAATTGGAATTGTGTACAGACGTCCATGAAGAGGAAGTAATTTTACAAGAACCTATTGCCCAATTGATATTTACCTTACAAAAGATATATATTAATACAGTTGTTAAAAATTTACATACTTCTGAAAAATTACATGATATTTTGAAATCACTGTGTAAGAAAATGGCAATTACAGAATTAGAGCATTTAAATCTGGTAAGATCGAATATCAGTATAAAAAATTGTATAGATACATCAATGTAGAAATAAATAATTTTCTGATAATTCTAGGAACGTGAAACGAACTTACTTCATGGAGACTTTCAGAAGTCACAGATAAAGCTAAAAAATCTTGGTATAGCTATTGGAATTTATGAGGCTTTAATGGCGTTTCGAATCGGTGAATGGTCAAAAGAAAATGAGGAAAATTTTCATGATATTAATAATTTGTTCAAAGCGTACACATGCTTGATAGATTTTTTTAAAACGGTAAATTTTCTTTTATTTCTTATTTACTTAGCTGTTGAATTAAAAACCATAATCCGCAATGAATTTTTTTAGCCATCCACAAAAGTGAAGAAAGGTGATCGCAATAAATCTAAAAAAAATAAAGATGCTAATAATACAACTAAAAAGTCCGCTAAATCAACTAATATCAAGATACCAAGTACTATTATGGATTTGGATGTAATTCGCCAAAGTTTAACGCTTTTATTTTCGTAAGTACTATGATAATTAAAATGAATATTGGAATTACTAGATCATTCTAAATGTAAAATTGTTCATTTTGAAATAAGTGTTTTTATTTAAAATAAAATAGTTTTATCATTAGAAATATTACAATTTATAAATAGACAATCATCTACTCAAAGTGATGTTGCATCTAGAAGAAACCACAGCTTTTGTTGCTACATATTGCAAACATGTGAGCAACTTTTGCAACGTACAAAACCATTTGTACAGAATACTTTTCAATTGCAAAATCATCAATACATAAATACGTACATTGATATTGGAAGGTAAGTTCAGATGATATTGTCAATTTTATAATGTAATCATAAAAATGTAATCATACATCATATAATAAAATCATTTTTATGGTTTAGATTGCTTTATAAATATTTTATACAAAATCTAGAAGATGCACTTACAGATGATGAACAAGTAACTATATTGGCTTTACAATGTTTCAAAGAAATTTCTTGCTGTATATGTACATTACTCTCATCTGAATTACAAACATTTCTTGATTTAATTTGTACGTATTTATTCAAGAAGTTATATTACTTCGACAATTTTATATTTTATATCATAATTTTATTTATTTTTTCAAGTTGAAGTACGATCTAAGAAAGATTCAAAATCTACGAATATTAATTCTCAACTACAAAAAATTATTTTTTCATTAAATCCTTATTTAAAAAAGTTTCTGACGGTAGAAATGGACAACAATGAGGGGAAGAAAATATCGCTTTTATTATTACAAATAATAGAACAATTTACATATAAGATTAACTTTGAAGATTATAATTCTGATCAGGTTAGTATATCTCTCATGATATTATTTTAATTATTTATTTAATATTAATTTAATTATTTATTACTTTTTTCTTTTACTACAAAAGATGCTCGAATGTATGAAAGAAATAATTCAAATGGAAGATATTCAAAGCTCTATTGTCCCTACAGTCATACAATTTTTCTTAAATTTGGAAGAATACAGTCAAGAATATGGAGAAACATTAAATGAAATTTGCATAGAGTTATGTGAAAAAGTTGGAAGCATTGATGGGGTAAGCAATAATTTTTATTATATAATATTCGAAAAAACTTCGTTTTTCAAATTAATTTTTATTTTTATCTAAATATAGATTGAATTGAAAACAAATGGTTTATATAAAAGTATACGTGAAGATACAATATTACAAATTTATAATGTGTTGAATAGTCATATTAAACAAAAGCTGGATAATGCATCATGGTTGTTGATGCGATTAAAGGCAGAAGATGCTATAGCCAGAGCACCTGGAACAATTGATGAAGGTTTCAAGTATAAATTTGAAATTTGAAATA
Source organism: Lepidotrigona ventralis hoosana (assembly GCA_002806875.1). Classification (NCBI taxonomy): domain Eukaryota; kingdom Metazoa; phylum Arthropoda; class Insecta; order Hymenoptera; family Apidae; genus Lepidotrigona; species Lepidotrigona ventralis. Next base: position 63,155 of record NIPQ01091151.1, on the reverse strand, counting down.
AAATATTTCATAACAATTACTATAAAAAATTATATTCTCGTAACAGGGAATAATAAGTTAAGAGAAAAGGAACGAAATCTGTGTAGACAACTATCCTATCTTGCTCAAGTACTTCAAACGTTAGCTAATACGTCGATTAAGCCAGGCCCATCCACTGATTTTACCTTAAAAAATTTGCAATATTTATATCATTTACTTGGAGATCTTACAAAGTATTTTTATGCAAAATCGAGTAACCAGAATGCGGCATTCCAAGCAGTTAAGTATGTGTTGCATATACATACATCGTTTCGTATGTAATTAATGATGTATGTTCCTCAAAGTGATGGATCTTGCTGGTTGCAGATTTATTCAAGTGATACAATTAGCTGGTAAACCATTAAAATCTACTTTTTATAATTTGGTAACATATATAGAGGTACGTTGAATTCGAATTTTTCACTTCTTATGAATCAATGATATTCTTGATAATTATTATTTTATTACCCTCTGAAGGAAAATCAAAATAAATTACAATCGAAATCTGATGACTCATATGCACAAAGGAATAAAATTTTAAAAGAAACCAAAGTAATACCACGCGTAGTATATGAAATTGAGCAATTTAACAAGGAAATATTGTTACTTGGTAAAAAAACAAGCGTAAGTATCAAAGTATTAAATATTTTAATAGAAGTATTTTACTATTTTTATTAGTAGTAATATTTTAATATTTTTAGTAGTAATAATATTTTATTCTTTGATACTTTTTATATTCACGATTTTTAATTTGTACACATATATCACTAGGTGCCGTTAGAAAATTACATAAAACATAGTATAACGAGAGATTTTAGAATCAAAGATCCACAATTGGTAGAAGGACTTGAGAAAATGAACGTCAGTTCGGTAATAAAAGCAAAAGAAAATATTGTATTCTGCATTATTTTCCATAAGGTCGCCTGTGTTGCAATAATCATAAAATATTTTTTATAGCTCGATTCATCAGATATAGAGAACTCTGAGAGTGAAATCCAGACCTCGAATGTAAATGATTCTGATAGTAGTAACGATGATGAATCTTCAAAAAAACGATCCAGGATAGAAAATTGAAACATTGTTAATTAAAATACTTAATACTGTTTTATGACAAAAAAATTCCACTGTAAAATATTTTTATATAAAAATTTTTTAATAATACTTAAAATGAAAAATTTTACACATATTATATTCATTTTTGTTATCCTATATCGCTTGTTTTCTGTACAGTATATATTCACTTATATAAACTATTTTTTGTATCATTTGTACATCTTATTATTCTGATTAAATTTATAAAAAATAACAGAACTTGCAGAAAATAAGGAATTTTCATCAATGGCAAAAAATTTTATGGAATCATTAAATTTATAATTTTTATGCTACAAAGTCCAATGGTCTATTGAATCCTCCTTTTCTGTTCATATACTGTCTATACTTTCTTTTGAGAATAACATGCACAGCTCCTACATCATTCCCTTTGACCTTTTTGCCTTTAGTACTGTCAAAACCACAAAAGCCCATTATTCTCATCATTTCCTGTTCCTCTGGTGTCTTCCCTTGAAGATCAGCCTCTGAAAAATGTTCATTTAGAAAACTAATTGGTCATTTTCAAATTTATATCGTGCCTTTCTAATGTCAGATATACCTGTAATTACAGGACGTTCTGTTGTGGGTTTTAATTTAGGTTTAGGTCTATCTCTTTCTCTTGATCTGGATCTGCTATACGAACGTCTGTGCCTATCTCGTTCACGATCACGATCCCTTTCTCTATCCCTGGACTTTACTCGATCTCGTTCAACAGATCTAAAATTATTTGAAATTCACTTTCCAATCTTTATATCATTTAATTTTGATGAAAAAAAAAAAAATTATACCTCCTTCTTCTTTCGCGGGAGCGTCTTCTTCTGCGATCTCTATCTCGTTCACGTTCCCGATCTCGATCTCGGGACCGATCTCTTCTTCTTCCCGGTGAAGGTGTACGACTACGTCCCATACTTCGTGTTACTTAATTATTTACAATTATTAACTTAATAATAACGCGATGAAGACTATCGAGTGTATATACACGTACGTTTTTGTACCTCAGCTCCTTGAAATCCTATCTATTGAGTATATAATTAATAAAATAGAGAGGTTATGTTTACACACATTGATCTATGTTAGGTTTGACATTGTATAATATTATACAATATCTGTGTCACATAATATCTGCATTTGATATGCTCATATTATACATGAAATAACGATTGATAAAACTATCACTATTTATAATGCAATATAGGAATAATATCTTAAGTAGATAATTTTTTAGTACGCGTACCGAGATGTATGCTTTCCCAACCAACTCTCCCAACAGATCGACATTTATATATGTATCAACATACATATATATCACGCCGCATTTTTTGACATAATTTAATAATACTTAAAATATAAAAGGTAGAATTAGTTTTCAATGAAATTGATTATCTGATAGAATCGATACTAATCCATTATTGTTCAGAAAGTTAAGAAGCAACATTATTATTTTAGTTTTTAAAATACAAATTGCTATTACTTAATTTTAATTTACTAATAGGAGCTTAAAATATTATAAAAAAGTTTTATAAGAAAAAATATATTGTGAAATATGTAGAGCAAAAAATATAATATAGATGCCGCTAATTTAAGGGTTAATATCCTTAAAAAAAAATATTAAGAGGGATAAGAGAAAACAAAATTTCAAATATGAATGGATTAGTTTAAGAGTTTTTATCAATGAAAATAACAAGTACATTTAAAAGTATAAAAATATTCATTATATATGGAAATGTATTTTGAGTATTAATCTATTTTGAGTTCTATATTCTATATGACGACCGAATTGCAAATGTTGAAAATACACGTACGCATATTTGTATATACGAATAAAAATAGATCACAAGAATTTGCATCATGAACTTCTTGTTCAATTGGCTGCTTACGAGTTGGCTAGCAAGAGCTTGTCCTAGCTACGATATGCTATTTATATCCGTTTATTAGATTTAATCTTAAGTGCGACCCAACCGAGAGCAAACTTGTTAAAATAATTTCTCCTTCTCTCTGTTACTTTTAAATTTTAAGAAACACATTGATCGAACAAAAATTCACTGTTCATTAAGTTGAGAAGCTAGTTATCGAAAAGCACTGAAAAAGGAAAATAGATTTTTTTTTTGATGATTATATTTGTAATTAATTCGAGAATATTTCGAGACGATTCAAAGTGGAAGATATAAGAGGCCGACGACCGTTCTTGTGTTGCATCATTAAGTTTCAATCGTTCAAAGAAGCGGCACCCATTTTCTGTGTATACCTGTTATTCGTCACCAAAAAAATTCTGTGTTCAACAAAGTTCTTTATCTTTACGTAATTGAAATGGTAAGAAAAATTCAACGATCGAAGATGACGGTTGAAGTTACAGTAACGAAAAGTAAAAGATGAAATTAAAAACTTAACTAAATAATAAGTCACTAATGAACCATTTGAACGAGACTGTGTTCATTATTTAAAAATGTCCCTTAGTTTTCTATGGAAAAGGAGCGGTGATTCGATATTTTAAATTCAGAAGGACAATTGGATAAGAAGAAATCTTCTTAGAAAGAATTTTTATATTGTTTCAGCGTGAGTGTATATCTATTCACGTTGGTCAAGCTGGCGTTCAAATTGGAAACGCTTGTTGGGAACTTTATTGTTTGGAGCATGGGATACAACCGGATGGACAAATGCCATCAGATAAGTTTGGCGGCGATGACAGTTTTAGTACTTTCTTCAGCGAAACTAGCTCTGGAAAACATGTGCCGAGAGCAGTATTTGTTGATTTGGAACCTACAGTAGTTGGTAAGAGAAGACAAGAACCAATCTCTAAGTTATGAAAGATACATGAAAAAAGTAGAAAATAGTGACGATATTGACTGTCCTTTGTAGACGAAGTTCGAACTGGGATATACAAGCATCTTTTCCATCCGGAACAACTGATCACTGGCAAGGAAGATGCAGCAAATAATTATGCTCGTGGCCATTATACAGTTGGCAAAGAAATTGTCGACTTGGTTATTGATCGAGTGCATAAATTGGCGGATCAATGTACTGGGTTGCAGGGATTTCTTATATTTCACTCGTTCGGCGGTGGTACTGGATCAGGATTTGCCTCTCTGTTAATGGAGCGTCTTTCCGTTGACTATGGAAAAAAGTCTAAATTAGAATTCGCCATATATCCAGCTCCGCGAGTATCCACGGCAGTTGTTGAACCCTACAATTCCATCCTTACTACTCATACAACTCTCGAGCATTCGGATTGTGCTTTTATGGTTGATAACGAAGCGATCTACGATATCTGCCGACGCAATTTGGATATCGAGAGACCAACTTACACCAATCTTAATAGATTAATCGGGCAGATTGTTTCTTCAATAACAGCTTCATTGCGATTTGACGGTGCTTTGAACGTAGACTTGACCGAGTTTCAAACGAATTTAGTTCCTTATCCAAGAATTCATTTCCCTTTAGTTACGTACGCTCCTGTAATATCCGCTGAAAAAGCATATCACGAACAACTCTCAGTCGCTGAAATCACTAACGCATGCTTTGAGCCAGCGAATCAAATGGTCAAATGCGATCCCAGGCACGGAAAGTACATGGCTTGTTGTATGTTGTATAGAGGAGACGTTGTCCCAAAGGATGTGAATGCTGCAATCGCTATGATCAAAACGAAGCGAACGATACAGTTTGTCGATTGGTGCCCCACTGGGTTCAAAGTTGGCATAAATTACCAACCACCAACCGTTGTACCGGGTGGAGATCTAGCCAAGGTGCAACGTGCTGTTTGCATGTTGTCTAATACGACGGCTATTGCTGAAGCTTGGGCTCGTCTTGACCATAAATTCGATCTTATGTATGCTAAAAGAGCCTTTGTTCATTGGTACGTTGGAGAGGGGATGGAAGAAGGTGAATTTTCTGAAGCCCGTGAGGATCTTGCAGCTCTTGAAAAGGACTACGAAGAAGTTGGATTAGATTCAACTGACGTGGAAACAGATAACGTAGACGAATACTGAATATTCTCCTCGCGTTCTTCAGTTCTTCAGTCCATTATTCATTAATTTTCTCAATTTGATTTACTATTTAATTTCGATTCTTGCAACATCTCTTCTTTGTCTCTTCTAAAATTTCTACTCCCCGAGAAATCTTATTAAGAACAAGTATTTTTATCTTACATTTGATATTACAAGAAGAAAAGACAATTGTATATAAATTTTGAGAAGAAAGTATAATGTTCTGTTATAAGAGATATGATTAAAAAAATATATATGATATATATATATATCATATATGTATATGAGACGTATAATGTACTTACATACAATAACTTGACTAGGGACGGCATAAGAAGGAATAAGGACATATTTGGAATAGAGAGATTGAAGATTAGAAGCCAAAATCATACCATGAGGAATTATGTCCCAGATATTTTCTCGTCAATTAGAGACGTATTTCTTTTGTTTTGTTTTATTGCATTACACAAACGGGGCTGGGGAGGCAAAATTAAATAGCGGATTAAATAGTTCAGCGCGACGCTTTAACAAATTAAAAACGTAAAAACATTAACAGTACAATATAGTTTCTTATCGTACTTAGATGTAATGCGATGGCAGTCTTGAGTCCTGGAAAGATGCTGTGATTGTTGCACGGTTATTTCAATTTGAAATTTTCTATGTTCTATTTCCTATTTTCTATTTTCATTCGGCTCCGGTATATGCATTTTTTTTTTTTTTTTTTTTTCTTTTTTTTGACTCGTTTTGCGATCTTCGACTCTTCTCTGTCTCGCGGCCTTAATCTTCATTCAATAATTGTTCTTTTATTTGCGATAAGCTTTTGCTCGTGGCAGTGTCTGGAAAATAGAAAATCGAAAGGGAAACTTTTCATAAAGTACGATCCAATAACGGCAATTCTCATTATTCGTGATGCATCATAAAAACAGTTATCGATTAAACAGCACGATTTTCAAAGATCAGTCAACAAAAGATGAGTTGCACATAGTTCCGAACAGTAACATGTTATCATATAAATAAATACCGTCATGGCAATCATGATTTTCTAACTGGCGACTAGAAAATATGGAATCTAAGATTGCTGCAACTATGCAAATTACAGTAGCATCAATAGCCCTTCTACTCTATATAATATAGTAATAATAAGGAAGACATATTCTGACATAAAAAATTTCCAGCCTACCTTTCTTCTTTGAACTTCTTACAACTAGTATTTCCTCTAGTATGTAAATTAACGATACAAAATAATTGTTCCAGTAAACGACAAGAAACAAGTATGAAAATTATTGTTTACGCTTCTATTCAATCGCGTATATAATATAATGATTTCAAAGTAACAGGTAATTGACAAATGGAGCATCGATTCACGCTGCTTTCGCAATGTAAAAATGAATTGACAAGGATCGAATGAATTGTAAGAAATAAGACTGAGACACATAATTGAAAGAATACACGAATAAAAATGTCAATTCCATTATTATGCGTGTTTTGTACATACGTACCAAAGTTAGGGCTACCTACGCCTCAACTGGCTTCTTCTTTTCTTTCTTCTTTTTTAGGAAGGAGGGTGTCCTAAGGCCTTTCTTCTTCTTCTTTTCCTTTTTCGGTGATTCCTCGCTAACGCTCACATCCTGCGACACGGAACCCTTAACACGGAAGGTCCCAACCGTAACCATAAACCTTTCTGCATGCACATGCAAGTAGCCAATTCGCTTTTTCCTTTTTTTTCCCCCCTACAAGCCCACGACACGCAACACACGCGCGCGCGTACTTTTTTCTTTCTCGAATCTTTTTTCCTACTTAAAATTATCTGAAATTATCTACCATAGTTCAATTTAATGAATGAGTGTATATATATATATATATGAGTATATATATATAAGTATATATGAGTATATATATATAAGTATATATGAGTATATATATATATAAGTATATATATATATGAGTATATATATATATAAGTATATATATATATGAGTATATATATATATAAGTATATATATATATATATGAGTATATATATGAGTATATATATATATATATATAAGTATATATATAAGTATATATATATGAGTATATATATATGAGTATATATATAATATATATACTTATATATATACTATATGAGTATATATATATATAATATATATATATATATATATTAGGAGATGACATTATTTCCAATTTGTTGTTACTTTCTAAATTGTTAGTACATTGCACTTCGCAAATTCGAACTTCTATACGAATATGCAAGATTATAATTTTGTCCATTTCTTCCCGTTCTGTTTAGACTTTTCCTGTGAATGCATACAAAACACACGCGCACGCGTGTCCCATTTTTTTTTTCCTTCGCCCCTTAGCGTTTTGCATGATCTTGATTGGTATATAAAAATCGGTCATTCTTAGATTCATGCAAGCGAACACTATTGGCGCACTAGCTTATTCCTAGCATTAATATCACAGTTAATGATGAAGCAGCAGTTGTGTATGATTCTTAAGACTCATTTGATAACTGAAAATGACATCATGAAGTGAAGATTCGTAAAAGAAAATTTACGAAATTTACGATTAGTTTAAGGTGAAAGACCATCGACTAATTTTTTTTTTTTTTGAAAGAAAAAAGAAAATGCGAACTAGAGTCATTAGAAATAGTAAAAAGATAAGAATATGTAACGTCGCTGATAATGTATAAAATAGGTCACGCAATTGACTGTATTTTTTTGTATACGTAAGTAAATAAATTATAAATAATATTAATTATAATCTTAATCTTTTATACTTAATGAAATCGTTTACCTTTTCCTCTGATTTTTAACTCTTAATCTCTTACCTTTTTTTTTTTTAATATTTTAGAAACCAATTTTACTAAATAGTTAGCGGATAAATAAACTTAATGCATGTATCAATTGCGTGACTTTTATATATATATATATATATATATACATATATACGCAATATATATTTCGTTATTGCATATATATTTATATATACATATATGCACCTTGAGAATCCTCGAACTTTTTTTTAATACTTTCGATCGCTTTCTTTCATTCTAAATATCTTTCAAATCAATTGTTTGAAACGATAAAAATTTCATTTATGATAAAACTCGAGGATAATGAGGTATTCAAGTTAAAACGATATAAGGGACAAACCTCTTTACTACTTTGAGAAAATGTACTATGGTGTGCATCAGAATGATCGCCGTTTACAGTATTTTCCCCTGAAACATAACGTGAGAAATATCATACATTGTTAAGAAAATTCACCTATAAGTGAAAGAAAAGGAAAGAAGGAAAAATACTTTATGAAATGTATGTTCACAATTGAATAAGTATTTTTAGTGTGCAAGTTAGAATTTTATTAGGAATCGTCAATATCATAATAGTCGCTTACCTCAAAAATGAAAACCAAAGTTTGATTCTTGTTTATTCCTTCGAATATTTTAAATATGATCAACAATAAATAGAATGTTCAAATGATTTGTTTTTAGCTTTTATATCTGATTGCTTATATGAAAATTGTTTATTTCTCACAACCTTAATATATCTTGCATACAAAACACGTACTTCTTAATAAATGTAAAAAATTAAAAAATTAAAAAAAGAGAGAAAGAATTAAGAAACTAAACTAAAGATAGAATATGTAAGCTATCAAGACAAGAACAATGCACACAATACAAATATGAGCGGTATTAAATAAACGAAAATTAACATACAAATATAGTTTTATAATTTCAGTTTTGGCTTTGAATCTATAAGATATGTACTATATACGATACAAATCTCCCATTGTAAGCTGGTGAAACTAGAAATAAATGAACGATGAAAGTTTTAATAAATAAATAAATATGATAAATAAGTAATTTGATAAATAAAACAATCTCTTTGGTTTATAGCAAACAGAGGCAGAAATAGAAACAAAAATTTTGAGAAAGTATTTTTGAAATAAAACTGAATTCTAGTATTGATTTATAAAGCTAAATTCTAGTATTGGTTTTCGTAATCGATTTAATTTCTGCTGAACGCTGTATTCAAAATGGACTATGATTGTTTGTTGGAATCATTTCAGGAGAACATGCGTTATTGATACTTTCTAAATTACGATTAGACAATTCTTTATCATTTACGATTTCATCGGAATCACAGCATATATAAGTATCATTAAGTCGATTTTCTTCAACTTCTGCATTGTCGTTTATGTCATTTCCCTCCAAAAATTTATGCCAAGACTCCTCTTCGCCTATAGTTGATAACGAAGAACATCCTTGATCGTAATCATAAATATAAGAATTTACACAATGAGTACCATCAACAGGTATTTCAACAGACATAGAAGTCTCTGGTAGTTCTATTAATTTGTCTTTTTTTGAAGCAATTTCGAGCAAATTAAAAGAGCTTGTATTCCAATTTATCTTAACGAGATTATCAAGACTTACAGTTGGCTCAAACTCAACTTTCTCCTGCTCGTGCGATCTTTTATTTTCAATGTTATTAACGCCAAAATTTCTCTCTATTCTGAAATTCAATTCATATGCTTTTTCATTAGTATTTATTGGTTTCGCCTTCACTATTGTATGAAATTCGAAAATTGCGTCTGATTCCGTCGTGTCATCCACTTCTGCCACCGTTTCAACAAATTGATTATTTTCCTCTAAAACCAAATTCTCAAAAGGAGTAACAGTCGATGCAACTTGTAGGTCAGATGCTGTTTCCAATTCGTCACTATTTATCATTACTGGAAAATCGTCAATTTGCTGCTCGATTTCTTCTCTTTTGTTACTAATATCGTTGTTTTCTTTTTCTTTCAATTCTACGTTTGCACAGGTCTTTGCTTTTTTAATTTCATCGCATGCATCGTACACATGGTGAATAACCTCGTGTACAACGACAACAGGTGTAATTTGATCAGTTTGATATTCTTTGGCTACTTGCTCATCATCTTTTACATCTAAGCATAGTTTTGAAATTGAGTGATGTGGAGAAATTATAGACGATAACGAATCGCGTGGATCATTTAACTCTATACTTGAGACAATGTCATAAACTTTTTGAAATATCTCGTTTACTAAACAGTAAATAGCTATATATGTGTCATTCACGTTAAGTTCTGCGATAATTTCATTCGCCATATTGCTTATGTCATTCCGAAAGTATTCTTCAGTACTTTCCAACAATTCTAAAACCGCGTTAGTGGACAGTTCTAACATATCAGATCCTTCATTCGAATGAATTTCAACTTGTCCGTTATCAAAACATATATCGTTATTCATAGTTTTGTTATCTTTACAAAGGTCGTACTTTTCACTATCAAACAACGAATCAAACCAAATATAATTGTCAATTTTCTCATCTACGCAATCTTTTTTATTCCATCCGTTTTTAAGACTTTTCTCTTCGTTTGATTGCAAAAAGCAATTCTGATTCAGATTAGAATCGTTAGAGTCGTCTGGTATAACTGTTGTTAACTTCGACGTTTCATTTAAAATCATTTTATCAACAGCCTCATGATCATCTGAATTCATATACGGAGTCAAACTGTATATTAAATTCATATCGTTAGGATTTAAGCTATACTTTGTTGAGATTTTAACTTTAGGATGGAACAAAGTGTTCAATTTTGTTTTTATTGACGGAATATTTGAATCAATATAACTACTCGCTATTTCGGTAATCTGTTCCATAGAGTTCGTATCAACCAATATCAAATTCGTTTCTTCATTTCTATTTCTTTCTTTCATCTCTTCGTTAGAACACGCAAAATTCAATGAATTTCCATTATTTTTCAATTTCAGTGATTTACGAACTTTGGGTTTTCCTTTATCATTCAATTCTTCTTGTGATTTTTTGTTTTTAAAGTTGATTGAATTTGAAATTTCTTCAAGAGCATCTTCCATGTAATTTATTTGCTCATCAATTGACATAACTGGAGGATAAGGACAGTAGTCAATTAATTTAGTTACTAGTCGCTCTGCGATTATGTCACTTCGAACAATTTCTAAACGCGGCTCGTATGGATATTGTTCAGCAACTGGATAATGACAGTACTTATGAATAATACAGGCATCACTTCCAAACTTGTTCTCATATTCATTCTCGGTTTGACTGCAGTACCTGCTCGGTGAACCAGGATCTGCAACCACATTGTCCAAAAACACCACAGCTGTATTTTAATATTTGCTCCTTTTGTTTACTTTCTCTTTTTTATGGATTATGATCACGGATGCTCACACCTGCGTATCTAAGAAATTTATCGTAGTATTCGCAACAGCTGGGAAAATAAATAGTAAGACACCCAAAAGTCTATATAAACTGTGAAATCGAACAAATTGTGATTCGAGTATATGTCAGTCGAGACAAATTGATTCCTTGAGAATCATGTCTGTCATTATCATGCATAAGTTGATCACACGGTTTTTTTTTTTAAATAATTGTAAATTATGGTGAAAAATGTAACGAGAACTTAATATTATTTATTAATACGATGCAAGGTAATTAATGTGTAATGCAGGATAAAAATAGAAAAAAGGGAGAAAATGTGGAGGAAACATTTATATTCATGTACCAAATACAAATATCCAAAATATTTATGCAAATGTACAGCCATGCAAGGTGCAAGCGTTAGTGATCATAAAGGTGATAAATTAAGGTAAGGAAGAAATGCAATGGCAAATTGCAAAATCTTCATGTTTATGGAACAAGTCTTGTAATATGGAATATATTCCATATGAATACAATATTATAAAACACGTACAAAGCAAAAGCTTAAATATGACTTCAAACAAGACTTTCCATATACATATATATTATTGAACATGCATACTATACATTCCTTCGCTCATTTTCAAAGTACTTTGTTTTTATGAAAATGATCGATTTAAAGTGCACAGGATTTAGGGACTAAAAATTGTGAAAAATAATTTACCGTCACTTAATACAACTTCAGGCTGACTTGGTGCAGGCACTTGTTTCGTTTCTATTCGTAGTACTCGGGGTTCTGCACAATAATTGGAAAAAATAAGACGTTGATTGAATGATTCTTCAATTCTCAGATAAAAATAAAATACAAATACCACGTGAGAATCTTTTGTTATTTACCATCTCTGCTCTCCTCTTCTGTTTCCGAAGTTACTGATACTGGTGACTGAATGGGACTTTTGGCAGTGCTTGATTCGTGTGTTGCGCGACTAACATTGAACGATGACAATGCTTCCGATTCTGATTGCGATTCATCGTCTGTAAAATAAGAAAGGCAAACAAAGATTAAATTTTCTTATATGTAAAAATTCAACAGACGACAGGTTTATGTGTTATTCTGCTTACAGATATCTCCTTTTTGTTTACGTTCAATTTCTCTCTTATACTGATCGAGTTCTTGATCAGTAACAGCATCAAAAGGATTTTTGGCATACGGTGTTTTGTAAACCATTGCATTGTGTTGAAACCCTCTTTGAATGATACCTTTACTAGCAGCCCCTACTAACACTACTTGTTCTCCTGTTCCGCTAATAGTAGCATCCTTTTATAAGAAAATGTTCTTATCAATATATATTTTATTAAAATAATAAAATAAGTAAATTAATGAATTATTGTAACGTTATTTTTCTGTTGCTATCTTAAAAAAATGTCACATCACCTGCATCTTTTTAGCTTCTTCCCATGTAACTCCTTCTAGTATATGGGATTGTGGTCCAGCTGATATTTTGTCCGCCCTACGGTAATCCTTTATCTAAACAAAAAAGGCATAGCTCCAAGGGTTTGATCAGTTTGCAAATACAAAATATTTAGATATTGATTTGATTAAGTTAATTTAAGAAATTCACGTAAACTATATCAAATGAGATTTCACGTTACTTACCTGTTGTTGTATTTGTTTAAATTCCTTTGGATTGGTATTTTTCGGTACAAATTGAAGGGCACTGTCGATCTTCACCGGTGTACTGCTATGGGTCGGAGATCCGTCTGTCACCCACTGCACACAAAACCAGAACGTTAGTCGACCCTCATCGATAATTCGACATCCAACACAGCATTATAAGATACGTATTTCCGCATTGTCTGCGTATGTTATGTGTGCCTGCTTTGCTGGTGATGTCGTCTTATTATTTCAATCAACTTAAATGCATAAGCACATTATGCTGTGACATTTTAGATCGTTCATCGGTCGAGTTCAAGTACAAATTTTTTTTATTAATTTACCTATTGTTCTTATAACAAATTCTTCGAAAATTCTCGTACCTATTTTCATCTACATCTACATCTATTCCTATTATTAATAATATTCTTCGGGCGTTTCGTATTTATCTCTCCTCCGATCTAGGGTCGATCGATCTGGTTTTGTAAATGCAGTGGGACGAAGAGTTGAATATCCATTCCTTCGACGACACGATTTTAACAGGCACACATTCATACACAGTTTTGAATGTGAATCAATCAGATGATATCCATATAGATCATATGGTTACATCATTAACAATGTTAAAATGCCATAAACTCGACAAAATGCTCGAGAACACGGCTATTGTTTATCGAACCAATCATCAAAATATAAACATACTTTAATAAGATTCTTTCTATTTTTTTCTCGTATTTTTATATATATATATATATATATATATATATATATATATATAAAATGTATATTTTTATACATGCTGTCACGCTGTTATAAAATGAAGAAAAGGAACTTTTTTTCGAAAAATTACCTATACACGATAAACAGTAGACATATATTTATTTATATATCAATAAGCTACAAGAGAGAGGTGCAATAAAGTTCTATTATAATTTTAATAGATCCACCGAAAGATGCACAATATTATAGCAACATTTATTTAAAACTACATTTTATATTAGTAGTAAGCAGATCGTTGGAACTCTATTATGTAGGTGCTCCTTTTTTTTCTTTAAAGTCAAATAGTTGTACTCCCCTCCCCCTCTCTCTTTTTTCCCTTTCTTTTTGCATGGATTTCACAATCTATTTTCTACTACAGTATTACAAATTGGAATGTATCGAAGGTACGTCAATATCACTACGGAGATTAACGAATGTAATCTAATAATTGAACAGGAATCATGAACTTTTAAATTTCAATTAATTTTCATGTAAAGTTTCTTTTCATTGTCCTTTGAATATAGTATATTAATATAAGAGAATAATGGACAACATGAAATATGATTCATTTTTTCTCATTCCAACAAAAATAAACAATTTCTTTGAAAACGAATATGATTTCTTTCCTTATAATTATTAACGATGATAATTACGTTTTGATAAATAACTTTATAGAAGATTATAAATGTAACAACATGTGCATGTAAAATATCAATCTTAATAATATGAATGCAAATTTTGACATCGATTTTTTAATTATTATTACGTGTTACTTTTTTAAATATTTTGCAAGATTAGTCTAATTCTTGCGCAAATTTCACCTTGCTTTTCGCACAGCATTTTTTTTACTTTTCTTTATTTGTTGCCTTTGTTTATTTATTTAAGCACGCCGTTATCTATTCAGTTTTGTTCTCAAAAGTGATGACTTCTACCTTTGTAATTTTCTTCGGATCAGGGGTTCCTGTTTCAAGTATTTCAACTTTTTGATATACATTGGGTGAATTCAACCAACGTGACCTATCTGTACCTTTACGACCACCTTTCCAGAGCCTATAAGAGAAATGAAAGTGTAACGTAAAGCTTCCTCTGATAATTACGAATTACTTTTATATAACGTATAAACATATTTACCCTTGTTTGTAAAGTTCTTCTTCTTCGAGTAAATATCCTAAAGACGAGACTGCAGGTGGTACTTCAACATCGTTTCGAGGCCGCGGAAGTTCTCCTTTCACTAGTGGATTTCTGTATATATAGCCAGTACGGAAACCCTGCACAAACAAGTTAAATAACCCGTTAGTTATTATAGAATAAATAAATGAAAATAAAATACAACTATTCGGAGTAAAAAAGAAAANAATTAAAAAAAAAAAAAAAATAGAAGCTCTATATACTTACTGCGTTATCGAGCATCCGCATAAGTGCCTCAAATTCAGTTCCACCGATTCGCCAACGCTTTTCGAGTTTTTCAGAAAGAGCTGTGGTTTCGGTGATTGGAGCCGTTTGTTGCGGTGTGGGTGGTTTTCTCGAGGCTTCGAATATAGCTTTTTTAGATTCTTCAGAAATAAGATTTAAATTATCCAAACCAGCGGGCATTAGTTTCAACTGGGTCTCGCAAGCTAGGACCATATTGTAAACATTGAAGAAAGCTTCTTCGACAGTTTCTCCGCAACAGAGAGCACCACGATTAGTTAACAGCATGATTTTATTCATTGGACCAAGATTTCTTGCTATCTTCTCTTTTTCCTCCGGCTCAAAAAATCCACCTATATATTGGTGTGTGCTTACCTCTCCTATTACTATACTCTCTTGTCCAATTGGCAACAATCCGCACTTTAATGACGAGATCTGAGGAGACATACAATTAATAAAAATAAGAAATTTGAAAACAGTAGAAGATACATATTATTTTACTTACAGCAGTAACGGACGGAGTGGTAATATGAACAATGCATTTTATATCGGGTCTAGCGGCGTGAATCGTTGAATGCAATTGAAATCCTGCCACGTGAACCCCAAAATTGGTTGTTCCTTGTTCCACGACCGTTCCTTGCATGTCAACTTTAATCAAACTTGAAGCAGTAACTTCATGATACAACAGACCATATGGATTAACTAAAAAGTGTTCTTGATCTTGATTTAAACGTGCCGTAATTTGTCCACCGACACCTTGAGTCCAACCATAGAGATCAAGCAGTCTAAATACCGCTGCCAACTTGCAGCGCAACAGTTTCTCCCCCTTTGCGTAACCCATACTTTCGACACCGCGTATGTCGTTGATAGGTAATACACAATTTGAATCTGTAATAAAATTATTTGATCTAGTCGTTAGACAAAAGACAACCGAATAATTAGTTAACTTAATAAACTTACTTTTAAACACATTTCCGTTAAACCGAGCACCTTGCGCACCCATCATGTCAGAGATTTGCTGTAGCAGACCTGATGGTCCAGCACCGTCTTTCATTTGTGTTTCAATTATACGTTCTAGTTCTTCTCGAAAAAGTCGTGAATTCATCATCATTTCGACTCGCTTCCTCCTTTCCATTTCCCTCATATCCTACGAAGAAAATGATAATTTTAACGTATTTCTTAAATACATTTTATGCAATACATTGATATGGACTTATTTCACAATGTATCTAAAAGCGAGTAAAAAATGTAAGTTTAATGCGAGTAATGTAAATGTAAAATAAATCCATTTTTTAAAAAAAATATATCTTTTTCTATATCTTACCGCGTCGATGTCTGCAGGCCGCATTTTACTCTTCTCCTCCTCTGTCAGACCGTCCATTACTCCGTTCGTATGCGGCTCGGTCAATGGTTGTTGTTGACTTGGATCTGCCATTCTTGTTATTTACTGTCCTTTTGTTTCCTTTCCTAAATTATATCGTCGCTCGCTTCGCTCTCCCTTATTTTTAATCACCGTCTATCGCTATCACTATCACTGCCACTACCACTAGCTACGACACTACCACTGTCACCGTTGCCACCGCCGCCACCACCGCCGCCTCCTCCGCCTCCACCACCGCCACCACCGCCACCGCCACCTCCTCCTCCGCCTCCTTCCACCCCTGCCGTTGAATACCGACTAAAACAAAGTGACACACATCGGTAATCATTGTTACATACGTTTCAATATATTTTGCAAAAATAAGTCAAAGGATAAAATTGAAGCAAAAATGAATGTTCTCGATCGGGTATTAGCTCTTATCTTTTATCAGTCAAACAAACGGGATTCCTTATCTCTCGGTTTTTCTTTTTTTTCGATCTCTCTGCCTCTGACATAAGAGATACACATCGTGCTTCGTTATCTACGGAGGAGATAATTTTCAGGCGTTTCCTTTCACATTTGAAATGTGAAATGAACACAAGGAAACCGACAGGAGACAGCAAACGATCAATAAACTTCCGAGTAACAGTCAAGTAGAGTAAGGTGCGTCGAACACGTAGATGGTAGGGGGGAAATGGCAAGAATCCTTAGTGCGACTGGAACCGGCGGCTTTTTCTTTTTTTCGAATTCTCACTACGTTTATTTATATCACGTATACTCATCCTTCTTCCACCCTGCCTAACATTCTGATCCTCTGATTTTGNTTTTTTTTTTTTTTTTTTTTTT
This sequence comes from Lepidotrigona ventralis hoosana, assembly GCA_002806875.1. Lineage (NCBI taxonomy): Eukaryota > Metazoa > Arthropoda > Insecta > Hymenoptera > Apidae > Lepidotrigona > Lepidotrigona ventralis. Next base: position 45,839 of record NIPQ01091151.1, on the reverse strand, counting down.
TTTTTTTTTTTTTTTTTTTTTTCGTATCCCTTCTTGCTGCGAGTTTTAAATACATTACGACCATTCGAGTAAAGAATTTAGCTTTACTTAAAACTTTCTTCTTCTTCCTGAACTACGTACAAGTATTTTTTTTTAATTTTTCATAGCCATTCTTATTTTTCGATATTTCAAGTCTTAGTTTAAATAACGCCATACGCTAAGAATAAATATTTTTTTAAAATTATTAGAGCATAAAGGGAACAAAAATAATACTTGCGAGTGTCACGAAGGGATTAACCGTTGAAAGTTACAATTTTAATGTGCGTTCGATTTTTTCTCTCATCATTTATTCAACGGATGATCAAAGTTCGGAAGAAACTATAAAAGAAAAGTTGAACGATACGAACAGCTTTTACGATATAATTATAAAGAACAGAAGAACTTGTATGTGTTAAAATATTTTATTATATCAAATATTGTAAAACATTTCACACGATGAAAAAAGAAAAAAAAGCAAGGGAAGCGTATTGCACCTGCACCTTCTAGTTAGATGTGTCAGGCACACCATACACTAGTATCGCTAATAACCTTGTTTAACGGCTCTTAATAATTCGGAAGCGTATGCTTAACCCAAATTCACAACTTCCGCGAATTCTACTCTAAACAGGCAAATTGCGAAGATCATTCTGCGAATTCTTTTAATTTTGCTTACATGAAATATCCTCGCCATCCTGTCCACTGTAATTTTCTACTTTCCGATTGTTTTTTTATCGCTCTAAATCTCTTACCTAACCTAAACCTAACCTAAAATCAAACTTTATCGCACATTGCAGTTGTAGCGGGAAGGTGTTCATTTGACAATTTTTTATTATTTCCAGTGAATGTGGCAGTGATTTGTTGCTGTATATATTTTTCGAATAATAGTGTCTGCATATGCGATCGCTGAATTCCGTTGAATAAAATTGAATTCTTTGTTCTGAATTAAAGAATAAAAAAATTCCGAAGGAAATAAAAAAAACTACATCGATCCAAGGATGTAAGTTTTTTTTTAAAGATCATTATATTGTATAAAAAACAAATCGATATTCAAGATGCATAAAGTAATTATTTATATATTTTATTACTCATAGGATCAATAATAAAATTTACTTTAAAAATTAATCATATACACGGTATGCATGATACAAGAAAAGAAAACTTACGAATTATTATTAAATATGATTATATTATCAAATATTATATTATATGATTATATTATTAAATATATTATTAAATATTATTAAATATGATTATATACATTTCAAGAGACTGATACGATTTTTGGTTCATTTTTTTATTATATATATATATATATATATAGGTATACATAGGTATATATATGGTATATAGGTATATATATGGTATATAGGTATATATATGGTATATAGGTATATATATGGTATATAGGATATATGTATATATATATAGGTATACATAGGTATATATATAGGTATATATAGGTATATATATGGTATATAGGATATATATATATATATACTACACTTGATGAACTTGATGAACAAAATCAAATTTTATTATTAAATAAAACGTGTAACTCTATATATGTAGATACATCTTTATTAAATCTCATCTTAATATTCGATTGATCAAAAGAATCTACAAGAATTTCTGATTTTCTACATGCGTGTGCACGTAATTCATTATAAGCAAGTAATGTAATTCCTTCAATTAACGTTCGTCAACGTTATTTAACAACGAACACCAATTGAATTCCACTCATTCGCGGTTATTCGTCATTACTCCGCTATCGTAACCATATATAAATTTTATGTTTTGTGAAAACGCACGTATATTTCTAGAAAATAATTATTGAATTCATGTGTCACATATTTTCCATGAGAGAAAATTTAAAAAACTTGTAGAACGAAGCGGGATCTATTAGTGTTTTATGAGAAGAAGAAGCCGATTAAACGGAAAACATAGATAACGCATTGAACTACCGAGATAGTGAACTGAATGCGAGTATTGCGCGCGAGATGCTTAATGCGACGCGTCCGCTGTTTCTCGACGCGATGATGTCATAACTTAAAACGTAAAGCTCGCTATCGTTACTCGTTGGGTGATACTACCGTTTATCCGGATACGATGAATACAATCATCGTATTCTATGCCAACGGTATATTAACAGATGAAAAAGTCACATCCTTTTTTTAAGCATAAATTTAGTGCGAATTCGATGTCCATTATTAATGGTGAACCTAACTTTCAACCAAACAATAATTCGGATAGCGGTGCTGCATTACAAGAAATGAACAATACTTGAAAATAGAAAATTTCTATTCTGTTCTCTGTGGCTGTTCAAGCGGACGCGTTTTAATAAATCAGAAGCTGAAATTCAAGATGAATTACCAAACGCACAGGTGAGGCGTGCGCCTTCTATAGAACCGAAACTCGAGAGCAGCAAGTTTATTTCCAAGCGACGATAGATCGCGCGCGGGCGGTCCGGAGTTGTAAGAAAAAAGGACATTCACAATTATGCAGCAACCCATTGACACCTACATATTAAATAATGCCTTTCGCGGTAAAATTGGTGATGATTTAACACTTTTATTTAAGACACTTGTCTACATGAGTATATATATATATATATATATATATGTGTATATACACATTATACTGTCATAAGGACGTTGAGACGAGCTCAGCGTATGGTTATTCGTGTGAATACGCCCAAATGACCATTACATGTATGTATGTCAATTTAGTCTTGTACAAACAAACGCAAGCAATTTCTTACACAAACAAGCACGTATCTACGACATTCAGAAGTAAATTTAATGACACAAAGAAGAATTATTTTGTATACTAGTTACACCCTGCTGAATTTCTTTTGACTTAACAATATATTAGGTCCAAAAGTAATGATTATATATAATTAATAGAAAGATACTGACTTTCGTTTCATGTTCAAATGCCGGCACACTTGCTTATCATTGTACAGATAATCTTCTGTATAGAACATCAAAATAAAATCAGTTCTCAAATTCACGAAATGAATACAATTTTTACTTTCATCTCAATGGTTCCCGCCGGTCTAAATACTATGTATATGTAATATTATGAAACATTGTGTCAAATGAAAGAAGAGTACTAAAACATTACTGGTATCATGTTTGAAGTTAAATTTTCATTTAAAACTCAATGTTTTACATGAATATAGAGAGAAAAGAAGGTCAATGGTTTAACAATGCAAATGGCGATACAGCAATGGTGAGTAATGGTTTTCAATGGCGCAATTATGACAGCAAGTATCTTGACAGTAACTATTGATGTTTTTTTTACTAAATACTTCAAAACTGATGGAAAATACAACTGACAGGGTTTTAAGGGAATGCATTGTTGAAAAACGTTTTGCAAATGTGCAAGGAAATACTCGAGATTGCACTGCCCAATCGACGACTCGATTCTATTCGACTCGACACGGCACGACACACCCCTTACGCTACGTCATTCTTGTCAATTATTCCGAACCACGTCCTCTTGTATTTTAAGCGGTAGAACTTTCCAAGTGATCCATATTTACAACGATACTTTTTATCATTAATCGCTGAATAGACTTACCTAGCACAAAATCGGCAACTATCGTCGATGATCGATATATCCGTATTCGTTTGGGGAACCGTTCGACTCGCTGTTCGTATCACCGAGCGGTCGTTCCGTTCGGTGAACAGCTTCCCCGCCCCCGTCGCCGTCGATGCTCTTCCGGCGGCTGGCAAACCTTCCCCAAGCTACCTCCACCTCCTAGTAGCTTCTCTCCTACTACCACCACTACTATTCCAACCACCACCACTTGCACTTCTTCCACTTCCACTGCCACCTCTATCTTCTCCTCTCTCTTTACTTTCGTTGCACCCACTTCAACCTTTATATCTCTTTTTCTCCTTGTATATCCACCAACCAATTCTTTTCAACCAATTCTACTTTTTTAACCTACGCCTTTGTTAATTTATTTAGTTTAGTATTCATGTTGGTTATTTTCGTACTTGATCTCCTTTCGAACACGTAGAAGAGTTCAGTTCTCGTAAAAAAATCTATCTAAACTTGGTTATCAATGTGATATCTCGTCTACGTTTCTATCTTGCTCCGCATTCCTGCTTTTTTCCTTCAACTAATTATACAACGGGCACGCGGATTGTGCGCACAATACCACTGCGCAACCGATCTAGAAAGCTTTAACAGCAATCCAACGAGAAATCGCTTCTCGAAATTATACCATCTGATTGGTTAACTTTTAAGTTGCCGTCCAATCACGATGTTCGAGTTTTATACAACCAATGACATAATACGTATTGTACGTATTTACTGGAAATTATCGAAAGTCGATATGCTACGATTAATCGAAAATGTTTTTATATATTTTATGTTTTGCGGCAATATAATACATTTTAAATATTTTGCCATATATGATAATTTTCATATTCATTTCATAAATTTAAAATTTTACTCATCACATATCAATCACAAAATAATAAAATACTGGTTATTATTGCAAATTACTCTTGGTACTTTCTTCTCAGTCTGTATGTACAATGATTATAATAAGCAATATTTTGCAGCTTAACCTTAATGTAATATATAGTCCTCAAAATACCAAACAATGCATTCCGCTTTCAATAAATTATTATTAAATAGAATTAATCATATCAATGAATGTTTGATATTCTAATATTATTCGTAATTTGAATATTGGCATTGAATAACTGAATTAAGGCGTTTCCGGTCATAAGCAAATCAGCGGGCAATAAGGCCTCATACTATGAGGCTCGTAGTAGTATAACGGATAATGTAGTAGTAGGGATTGCCGTCTTAAGGAGCATTATATAGTCATCTTACAGTTAAAGCTGCTCGAGCAGTCGAGCTTATAGTATTCTCCACTTATGGTTATAACGATAATAAATGTCACTGTCTGTAATTTTGTTCTAACAATAAGTATCGTCTGAGCCTCTTATGTTTGCCAAGGGGCAAACTCCAGCACTGACAAGAGACGCTATTTGATTGATGATATATAAATCATAGATTTTTTTCAGATGATTCAAAAAACTATATTATAAAATGCAAGAAAATATTTTAAAAAAAAAAGTATAGGAGCTAGATTCATTTTTCGTTACTATATTCTTTTTTGTAATGAATTGGAGCGAGTTTAATGATTATTTAAATGGTCAGTACTATACAGGATGTTCTAATAATCATGATGCAATTGGGAGAAAGTAAGTTGAAAATATAAAATAATATTTCTTTTATATGATGCTTCGTTTTCAAGCGATACTAATTTAAAAAAACACGATTTCCAAAACTGTTTGAAAATAAACAGAAGGTCATTTGGAACGAAAAACAAGTTTATTCATGATTACAAAAATTCCCATCCGAAGTTCATTTAAAGAATAAATAGACTTGTATTCTAAACCGATTGAGAGTGATATTTTTTAAAAACGTTTTTGTAAGTTTCGTAACGGATGTACATATAAAAAGCTAATATTATTCCACCATCAATTGAATAGCATTAGTTAGAAAGTTAATAGAAGATTAAAGTTACATCGATAAACACGCGAAAAAAGTTCAATTGTTTATAAATGGGACATGATTTCAATCCTAGATTTAATTGGATTCAATTCGTAAATAAATTGATATCTCAGTCAATCACATATTGTTGAACAGAAATTTATACATATGATTTTTATGCTTCTTTTTATATTGCTTATTTTTTAAATTAAATTTCATATTTAAATTTTTAAATATTTTTGTGAATAATGATAAGAAAATTTATGAAAATTTATGAAAATTTTACGTTAAATTCTCTAAATTATTAACTAAACTTAACATTATTGCATTTTTGTCTAGAAATTAAGATAGTTATTTATAATATGTATAATATGTATTTACATATGAATATATGTATATATATATATGTATATATATATATGTATATATATGTATATGTGTATATATATATATATATATATATATACACACACATAACGTCACATTCTGTAATTAAAATATATGAAAATAGTAACTAATAAATAATATTGAATAAATGTAACTATAAAAATAGAAATTGACGTTTCCTAACTTTGATAGACGAGCATTTTCTTTATTTTTCTTGTTATATAAGAACCTGTTTGATACTTGTGTGTGTGTAGGATCAACTGGTAGAAGCAACAGATATATGATGTTCCTATTGAGTCAGTAATACAGTCTTTGATCTGGTGTCTGATCGACAACACGCTCATTTTCTATTCTTTTATTCTTTTCTATTTTCTACTCAAATTATTAAATTTTTATGAAGTTTGATCAATTTATAGTTTTCCAAATATTTACGAAATTAAATTATAATTTTAAAAAGTAGAAAAAATGAATTTATTCAGACCATCAATAAAACAGGTACGTACAGTTTTTATATTTCTTTCGTGTGTTGTTAATAATAATAGTGATTAAACAATTTTTAATTAATAGTTTTAATAATTAGAGCGAAAGGAAGAAGTAATATAAAACATTGGTGATGTGGCATGGAAGATTTGAAATTTAACAAAATAATTTTTGAAGAAACTATTAACGTGATTATTATTAGATTGTAGATGTTTATACATTTATGAAAAATTTAAAGGTGCGAAAGTCCGCGGAATGTAGACGAATTCAAAAATATATAAAATATTGCGTTTGTTATAATATTTATATGAAAAAACAAAACATCTCTATCTGATTGTTTTTTTTTTAATTTTTTATAAACTCCGTAGTTTAACTATTATTGTCAAAGTTCCTTTTCGCACTCCTTCTTTTTTATAATAATATCAATTTTCGCATGTTGATTCCTAATACTTTTTCATTTCATTAGATTTCTTAAAACGTCATAGAACTTAACTTTATACATTAAATTTTCGAATAAATATTTTTATTTATATTAATCAAACGCCGTTTTTTTTTTTTTTTGAAAAAATACAACTTGTGTGTTCTAATATGCATATTCAAAATTTAAACGAGTCCGATAAAACCAATTTTCAGATATTACAAAAAATGTACGACAAAAAACTTCATTTGGCTACTTATGTAGTACGATTACATCATTGTCCCGGACCTGTAACTCAACTTTCAGAAGAAGAACTTTTGATGAAAGAAAGTGGTAACTGTCGTTTAATGTTCTCTGCAATTTAATAAATTGTCCACGTAATTATTTCATGTGCTTTTTATTTGCAAAATTTCTCAGTTGCTAAATTAGCGAAAGAAGAAATTGCACCGCTCGTGCAAAAAATGGAAAAAGAAGGGAGAATAGACGATGGACTGTTACGAAAGCTTTTCGAAAATGGTGTAAGTTCTCTATTTATCATTGTAATAAATGATACCAATATGGTTAAAGTGAAACCAATTACTATTAATAATTAATATGAAACATTCGTGTTTTTAAATCTTTATATTTCTTATTATCACATAACGAATTCGATCAATCTCTCGGTAGTTAATGGGCATTGAAGTACCGGAAAAATACGGTGGTTCTGGATGTAATTTCATGACAACAGTTTTAGCTGTTGAAGAAGTTGGCAAAGTTTGTGGATCTGTAGCAGCCCTGGTCGATATTCACAATACTTTAGTGAACTCATTAGTTACGAAAGTTGCCACGGAAGAACAGAAAACAAAATATCTACCAAGATTAACGCAACAGCATGTACGTAAACAGATAATGTATAATAAATTTTCGATAACGCTTTAACAACATTAATATTTATACATAAAAATTTACATATGTACAAGGTGGTCCATTTAAGTTATATCACTTAAATATCTCTTTAAATTGTGATAATGTAAAAAATATTTTTCAAATTGTATCAAAGGACTAACATCTGGCAAAATTATTTTATTATAATATTATAATATAATAGCAATACAATAGTAACAGTAGTAATATAGAGTGTGTGTGTGTGTGTGTGTGTGTGTAAATTTTACTTACTTTCATTTTTTATTTTTTTTTAGGCGGGAAGTTTTTGTCTTACGGAACCTGGTTCAGGATCAGATGCCTTTTCTTTGAAAACTGAAGCGAAAAAGGACGGAACGGAATATATTATAAATGGAACAAAAATGTGGATTTCCAACTCTGATATCGCAGGATTATTTCTTGTTTTTGCAAATGCAAATCCTTCTGTTGTAAGTTTAATATTTTTATTCTACTAAATAGTGAACACAGAAAAAAGAAGAAACGAAACAATTATTAAAAAGATTGATTAATCTGATTAGTAAATCAGATTAGTAGATTAAGCTGAAACGATTGCATATATTTCATGCAATGTGAATTATCTTCTTAAAGTTTTATTAATTTATTTATCAAATGTTCGAATATATTTCAACTTCAACCTTTAACCGATTTTATTGGTTATATGATTTCATTTTGCTTTTATTAACTATATCATATCACATATTATTACCTCTAATAATGTAATTTAATTTAAGTTAGAATTCTGGAAAATCAACGTTATCGGGCAATATTAATAAAAAAATTTTTGAAATAGGGATATCGTGGCATTACAACGTTTTTTGTAGACCGAGATACACCTGGATTAATAATCGAAAAACCTGAGGATAAACTAGGGATTAAAGCATCGGGTACATGTATGATTCACTTCGACAGCGTCAGAGTAAATGAAATGATTTTTTAAATGTTTCAATATGCTATATTACTCGTAGATATTTTTTTTTCATGTACGGTTTTTTTTGTGAATTAAGGTCCCTGAAGAGAATATCTTAGGAGAATTTGGACAAGGGTACAAATATGCTGCTAAATTTTTAAATGAAGGTAGAATTGGTATTGGGGCTCAAATGATTGGTATAGCACAAGGCTGCTTTGATGCCACTATACCATACACGTTAGAAAGGAAACAATTTGGAAAGGATATATTCTCATTTCAAGTACAAAATATATTTTTCAATTGTCTTTAATATAATCACTACAAAAACTAAGTATTACAACTGTTTTTGTTTGCAGTCTATGCAACATCAAATTGCTCAAGTGGCCACTGAACTTGAAGCTGCCAGATTATTAGTTTATAATGCCGCCAGACTAGTCGATGCTAAAAAGAATGTAATGAAAGAGGCTGCCATGGCAAAATTAATCGCTTCTGGTAATTCATGTCTTTCTTGTTTCTTTGGCACAAATAGTAAAATATCAAAATATTAACTATGAAATTTATTGTTTGTGTTTCTTCAATGTAGAAACGGCTTTGCGTGTTACTGCAAAGTGTATAGACTTTATGGGTGGCGTAGGATTCACAACAAGTTTTCCTCAAGAAAAATATTTTAGAGATTCTAAAATCGGTACTATTTACGAGGGCACTAGTAACATGCAATTATCAACTATAGCCAAATGCATTCGTCAACAATACTCGTAAATATGTTGTTATAATCAATGTTTAAATCAAGATTTATTTTATATTTTATTTTTTATAACTATTTTTTATAATCTTTTTATACTTTCTGACTAATAAAATTTTATTAGTAAATTTATATTGATTTTATTATTGTTTAAAACTGGATTCATTTTGGATCATGAGGTAATTTAAATCCGACAAGATCTGCAGTTTCTTTGACACTACGTTCGCCTTTGCCAGTATATCGAATTTGAATCTCTTTACATACTCGTTGAGAATTTAGATAACAAAGGTATGTTTCTGCTAAATTTTTCAGCTCTTCTCGTGCTTTACACAAAACTTCGGACGTTTCTCGATGAGATTGTGCTTGTTCCAAAATGTATTGTATCATAATATTATTTTTTGATTTTTGATCAGATGACGACCGTCGAATTTCTTGTACAAGTGAATGGAGCAATTTTGTATTAGGTTTCATCTTGCTTGTTACCTATAACAAACAGAATAAGTTGCTTACTAACAGATATTAATATCTGTTTATCAAATTTGCATCACAATCATATTAATTTGTACAATTCATTTCTACAGAATTATGTGATATTACTTTACTATTTAAATTGCTTGATATTGCGTGATATATAAATGTATATTTCAATACTTTAATGTTAGCAATGTTAAAAATACTATCAATATATTCAATAATAATTAAAAAAATATATTTACAATTCTTAGCATCTATTTCTTCAGTTTCCTTAGCAGTTAAATAATCAATTCTTGTGTTCTGATAGCAAGGTTTTTCTCGTATATTCCAAAAATTTTCAGGAATTTTGTTAATGTCATGTACAAAAAATGTATGAATACTTAAGTCATTGAATACTTCTTCATATATAAAATCATTTCTTAAAGTAATTTCTGTAACATACGGTTCTATGCGAATAATATAATCAATAAGACTAGACCTATGTTTTTTTAAATTATCCATAACAATTGAAAAACTATTTGTCAAAAGGATGCACTTGTTCAAGTTTTTACACCAATTTGCATAAAGGAAATTATTAATCAAGTGGACAGAACAATGTGGCATGTACACCAATGTAATATTATTACGTATAACATGTTTGCCTTCTTCATTAATTGTTATAACATTAAAGTCAAGTCGTTTCAGAAACTTGATTTCCTTAGAAGAAAAAACTGGATCATATATATAGATTTGAGAGTTATAATGCTTTTTAAAAGATAAGAGTAATGCTAGTTGATATTTAGAGGATCTCTGATTAGAAAAGTGGCCCAAGCCGAAGCACAATATATCAGAAATGTCACTGCTATTTAAAGAGGTTAATGAATCATTCAAATAATTGAAAACATTGTCAGCGAACGATGAATTTCTCACTTCAACTTCAGCATCTAGTAGCTTTCTGAAAATTATAGAATTATCAGAAATTTGCATACACACCTTTAAGACATAAAGAACTCTTACCCATTCAGTGTTTCGTAATTAATGTTCAGACTATCGTCATCGACATCGTCCGTGGTTAAAAAACTACTTGTACGACTTGTATTTCGAACACGAGATATACGTTTCTTCCGACGAGTTACGAATTTAAATTCTCCACTGTCTCGCATTTTATGTGTGTGTACATATATGTATGTATATATTCATAGTTATAAAACATAATCCATTTTTGCAGATTGGACTACTTAAATGATTCATATATCAAAACTATCTTAAAACTAGTTGGTATAGTTGGTATGACAAATGGCATACAATCATATTTTTATAATACAAAATTGTCATAGAAACTGTTTTATAATACTGACAATTTCTTAGTCTGAGATATGTTCAAAAATTTAAATAAAAACGAGCTGATAAAGTAATAAAATAATAATAAATTAAAAAATGAAAATGATGGTTTAGGATTTTTTCAATAGATGGCGTCATTCTATTTGTTCCACCATTGACTGTGTCACATAGATAGCATGACATTTCATTGAATTTCGTATTTGTCGTTAAACTTCAATATTTTGAAAGTTATAAAATTATTATTATGGATTGGTAAGACAATACAAACGCTTTATATTTTTGTTATCTTTTCTCTTCTTTTCTTTTTCATGTATTTTCTTCTAAATCATTCTACTTTTTATTTTTCGTTAAATACTATAGATAATATAACATTCGATCAAACAGCAAATTAAATAGTATTATTTAATTACGCATAATCAATTATATATTAATTAGATATTTACGTAAATAATTGCCACTCTTAGGATCATTATTCTTAATAACTAAAGAGAGAAATTACTTAATGTAATTACATTTGAATATGACGTGAAACTATTATACAGTAAACACGTAGTGACGAGCTTTTGTACATTTGAGGCATTATTTATTGCATACTGACTAAAAAAAAATTGAATATCCACGTGTTAATACAACTTGCGATAATTAAAATTGTTGTTACCTTGTTGTCATTAAAAATAAACGAGTGTTCGGATATTTTTAAATGTGTGTATGTAATAATTTAACATAATACGTCTTCCGTAAGGTGAGATATATTATGTACATATCTATAAATATGTCATATCATTATGAATTTCGACAGCAAGATGACATTATAATTTTGTTCACCAATTTCGAATTTAGCTTCAACAAATTTCGCAAGAGGCTTCAACAAATCAAGTTCCTTTCCATTGAAAGCCAAGCATAGAACCAAAATTTCAGTGATGTAGAAGTTGTCTCGATAAAACAAATTACGAAATCAAGATTATATTATCTAATTAAATTAATATCACTATCATGAAATTTTACGAGTCAAAAACTACAAAGCTTTTAACTAGCACCGATAAGTTCTGTTAAAATTAACAAATGTAATAATAAATCAAATGTTAACTATAAAAATAAAACTGAATGTTATAAGTTACAAATCATTTTATCATTCTGTTTGAATATTGTAAAATTGTAAGAGAAAAGTACTTACAATATTGCATAACCTATAATTTGTAAATTTATTAATATTACGTTAATGAATTATTACACGAGACAACATATATTTTATTCAAATGAAATTTTATTCAAACATTCATATATGTGCAAAAACAAGAAATTTCCATGAAGTGTTTATAGACAGAAGATTTATAGAAATGTTTATACATGAAGTTTAATATAGAAATCTATGTGCTATTATCAATAAATCATTAATAATCTTATTGTATCTATAATTGTGAATAGTTACGTAAATATTAAATTACACATACATGATATATGATAACTGATTTCAATTATCATGGATTATTCAATCTGAATCATATGTTTGTACAAGCTAACGAGTGAAAATAGTTAAAAATCATGAATTACTCCAATGTTAGTCTTCATAATGTTCTAATTTAAACTCAAAAAAGGAATTTGGGATAAGACAGTCTACATACTGAAAAAACTCTGAAAAAATTTGACTTTTATAATCTGCACTTGTACGTATGAAACCAAATAATTTAAGTATTAAGATACTATATTTTCATTTTTCTATAAATATATTTTGATATTAGATAATAAAACCTGTGCTTAAATTAGATATCAGTGATAAAAAAAAGCTTTTACATTTATTGATTTTAGCAAGTTTGATAAATTTGTGTAATACCAGATTTTGCCACTCTAGATCGTAGAGGGCATGGCAAAAGCTCTGATTTTTTGCACGATCGGTATTTCAGTACGTAAAACATAAAGTTCCGTAAGATGATAGGTCTATCCTATATCTTGTTTGTGGCATAGCATATGACGTATGCATTGCTCCTTGATGACAAATTGATCGAACAATTAACCGATCTTAAGGATGGTCGAGCAAGCGATTAAACTAGTGTGGAACCATAGTTATGATCGATCGGTATAAATCGACACGGATATATAAGGAATCTATCGTAATGTATTCGTGCCGATCGATTTTTATCAGCGTTTTAATACAGTGCGTTACAGAAGAAGAAACGCGATACGTAAAAAAGGTAAAAGAAAAATTATCGGACTAATCACGTCCCACAACGAATATGCGCACCGCGATAGAGGAAAAATGGTGAAAAATATATTTCTATTGGTAAATTTTTCTATTAATAATAAAAACAAAACAAAAGAAAAATTAAAACTCATCAATATAGTTGTGTCGTTCTTTTCTTTGTTTACATATTCATAATTAAATTATCTACTATGTGTTGCCATATTTGTTGGGTATATTAGCGATCTCGTATAACGGTACTAAAGTAACGTCACGGGCAATTATTTAATTTAATTTAGACTTCTTAATTTACGTAGAATTTTAGCAAAGTTCATGTTATTTAAAAATTATTTTTAATTCGTCAGATAATTTTAAATGTTGGCAACGATTACAGATATTTCAAAAATTTCATTTCTTGACGTCATTTTAGCAAATTTTTTAAAATCTAAAAAATTTAATGAATATTATAAGCAACCTAATATAAGTTATTTTTAAATCGTGTAAAAATGAAATTTAATGTGATTTTATTTATATTATAATATATTATAAATATTATTTTCCCTTCATGATACACATTTCGAAAATTATATGTAGTCTTATTGACTTTTTATTTAATGATTCAGGCGCAAGCGGGTCATAGGATATCTACGAGAGACATCTTTTTTTGAAATGCCTTTAAATATAAAAATGAATAAATGGGCTCCAAAATTGACAATCATCTTTCAGCTGACTATTTGGAGTACAATTGGAATTATACTTCTACAAAAAGGTGTAATTTCTCTATGTGAAAAGACGAAAGCACAAAATGACACGATTAACATGCAGGTTCGACATTCTAATCGATTATGAAAATATTTTACGTCAAACAATTGGATTATTAATGCGAACTCATTTGAAAAATATCACCACTATAAATAAACAATTCCTATTTTTCATTGAAGCAACAGTATTTATTTTTAGTTGATACTTAAGCTTAATGATCAATCGCATTTTCAGTGATAAAAATTATCGCATTTTCAATGACAAAAATTATCGTACTATATTATGTGAACAATATACAGTTTGATATCTAATTACTTTAGAAATTAATTTTTAATTAATTTAATTAATTTAATTAATTTAATTCCTAGTATATCTCTTAAATTAATTTAATTAATTTAATTAATTTAATTCCTAGTATATCTCTTAAAATTTTGTATATATACTGAAGAAAACGAACTGAAAAACATTCGAGAATACTATTTTCACAGGAAAAGTTCTCGAGATGGAACAACGGTGAATTGTTTCGAGAATCACATATCACAGGGAATCATTTTAAAATTATAAAATTTCAAATTGGAGCTCGGCGAGAAGATACCGCTATTGATCATACTGGCGATACTACATCTAATGGACAGTTACCGCGCGAATTATATACTTCTTATGGAGCAAATAACATCGACAGCGCCATATCTAAACCCACCTCAATGATTAAAAAACGAACAACGATCGATCATAAACACGATGCTAAAGGTGTACGTTCGATTCAAACTTCGACGGTTTATTCAGGCAACAGAAATGAAGTAGAGCAAGTAAATCACAAAATGAACATTATTATTCCACTCACTTCCAATGAGAATCCTTATGAAACAGAAAACACTATAATAAATAGTAGCGTTATTAATCAAATAGACTTTGGTACTACTACTAATTTGATCAGGTTGACGGAAAGAAATTTTTTCGAACATGAACATGATGAAAATATCGAAAAGGATAAGAATGAAACAAAGTCGCGACGTCGTCCGGTAAATCGAGTTGGAACGGCTATTGCCATAACCATGCTTGCAATCGGCGTCGTCATGTTACTTATAGGACCACTTATAGTCATTATTCGTACTTTTAATAATAGAAGGCGAACCAGAGAAATGTTAAAATCAAGATGTTATAATGATCGACCACCAACTTACGAAGAAGCGACATTGATGGATGAAACACCGAGATATTCAACTCTCCAACTAGATGCAACCAGTGATTCTTTTTCTCCTTAATCTCTTTCATCCATTATTTACCCCTTTCTTTTCGAATTCATTCTTCATATATTATCGATTTTATCGATTCCATCTATATTTCTCGTTTATATTTTTATCTCATATAATAGTAAAAATTTCTGATCTAAAAGTAAACAAATAAGTTTATCNTTTATTTTTTTACTATATATATATATATATATATATATATATATATATACACGCACATATGTATATATACGTATGTATATATATATATACATATACATATATATGCATGTATGACAATTTTTAATATATACATGTAATATTATTTTTTTCCTTTTTCCCATGATATCACATTTTCTTTCATTTCAGTCAATGGTTATTAATTAATTACATTTATCTTGAAATTATTAATATCTAACAGTAGTTTTTCGTAAAATGTACAAATGTGTAAATAGATCAAAAATGGAACAGAATAAAACGTGACGGAACGGAACGAAGTGAAACGAGACGAGACAGAAAATTACTTGTAAATATGACAGAACGGAACGAAATGGAATGAAACGATTTAGTGATTCAAGATGGTACTGGAAAGTACAATGATATGGTAAGCCTTTGATATTTATTTATTACAGGCTTATAAGAGGCGTTACACTTTTTAATTTGTTGATTTATCTTTCTAATTTTCATTGAATTTCACATTAAACCACTTTTATGCTTGTTGACGATAATTATATATATAATTTGTAAACGTAACGTGAGTGACAGTGCAAAGTTGAAATACTTCATAATATACTTACGATTAATTTTTTGTTTTTGAATTAAATTTATTGAACGTGAAATTTAATTCAAAACGTAATTGCAAATAACATAACTTAATTACAAATATGATGAATGATAAATAACTAGCAATACAAATATTTCCATTTTTATGTCAGTCAAGTATAGGTTATACGACCAAGTTAAGATAGTTTAATATATATCTGTTTATGATGCGTTTATCGTTTCGTTTACACATATTTATAGTGTCGACAACAGCGATTATATGAGAAATGGAGATTTTTTACCAACACGATTGCAAGCACAACAGGATGCTGTTAATTTAGTTTGTCACTCAAAAACTCGCTCGAATCCTGAAAACAATGTTGGCTTGATAACACTAGCTAAGTATGCTAAGTATACTCTATATATTCTAAATGTTAGTTATGGAAAATATATGTTTTTCATTTAATCTTTATTCTTCTAAAGTGTCGAAGTGTTAGCTACGCTTACTAGCGATGTGGGTAGAATTTTATCAAAACTCCATCAAGTCCAACCAAATGGTAATTTAAGTTTAATAACAGGAATACGAATTGCACATGTGAGTATATTATCTATCTTTATGTTGTGTTATATGTAAAATTTATAATTATATCTATGAATAACAATAAATTAACAGCTGGCATTGAAACATCGTCAAGGCAAAAATCACAAAATGCGTATTGTTGCCTTCATTGGTAGTCCGATAGAGATTGATGAGAAAGAACTTGTGAAATTAGCAAAAAGATTAAAAAAAGAAAAGGTTAATGTAGATGTGATTAGTTTTGGTGAAGAAAGCATTAACAATGAAGTGCTGACAGCCTTTATCAATGCTCTTAATGGAAAGGATGGAACAGGCAGCCATTTGGTCACAGTTCCACCTGGACCACATTTGTCTGATGCATTGATTTCTTCTCCTATAATTCAAGGAGAAGATGGAATGGGTGGCACAGGTATGGGAGGATCTGCTTATGAGTTTGGTGTTGATCCAAATGAAGACCCAGAATTAGCATTGGTTTGTATTTTGTCACTATTCTTTTCAGTAAAATTTTCACTTTGTTTTATTTATAATTTTTATTATGTATACATAGGCACTACGTGTATCAATGGAGGAACAACGGCAGCGTCAAGAAGATGAAGCGCGACGTGCACAAACTAATGAAGCAGCTACAAATGAACCATCGGAGACAATTAGAGAAGTACATAACGAAGAGGCAATGTTAAAGCGTGCTCTTGCTATGTCACTCGAAGGTGCGGAAACTTCGTCTTCAACTGCTGACAATACTACTCCTGCTAATATAAATGCACCAGATTTTGCACGTATGACCGAGGAAGAACAAATTGCTTTTGCTATGCAAATGTCTATGCAAGATCAACGTACGAGGATTCGTATANCATCTAGGTTTTTTTTATATTTATATATATATATATATATATATATATATATATATATATATATGTACTTACATGTGTGTACACTTATATTATTATTATGTATTTTGTTTTACAGAAGAACTTGAATCTCTAAAAGAAGAAGCAATGGAAGTCGAAGAGGATTACGCCGCTGTTATGTCTGATCCAGCATTTTTGCAATCAGTTTTGGAAAATTTACCGGGTGTTGATCCTCATTCGGAAGCCGTCCGTCAAGCTGTTGGATCTCTTCAACAAAACAAGGATAAAGACAAAGAGAAGGAGAAAGAGAAAGAAAAAGATAAAGAAAAGGACAAGGATAAAAAATAAAAAAATTATGCTCATTAAATATTAAAAACCTTTATATTAATCACTGTACGAATGTGAATATCTATATAACAAATATAAGTTTCGGATTTTCCAAAACTTTATTTAATATTTTTCATACGTATTACTTGTTTTTACAACCTTCTTCATTTTTTTTTTTTTTATATGAAATCAAGCCTTTAATTCTTCCTTCTATGCATCTTTTTATTTTATTTTTCTTCTTTTTTTATGTGGCCAAGAAATTTTAAAATCGCTAAAAAAAGACAATAAAACTTCAAAATGGCGCCACGTAAAAAAAGTGTTGGTTTGCTACGTGCTCCATTAACTGATAGTTTAAACAAAGAAAATAATTATTTGCGTTCGTTGAGTGATTTTCAAGCACGCGTTCGAAGGCGAGAAAGTATTCGAAATTATAAAAATATAGCTGTGAGTAAATATTTGATGATCTGCAGAATTATTTATTATTTATTATTCTATATGTTTCTTTTAATCTCTTTCTAATTTATCAAGATTTTTATTACTATTAAAAGGTAAAAATTGTTCTTATTTATCTTGTTTTGAAAAAAATTGTTATTTTTAAATATTGTTTGAAAATTTTCAATTATCGTTAAAAAAGTATAGGTTATGTTTGACATTTGAAAAAAGAACCGTTATAGAAGTATGTATGTACATATGTATTTTGATCTAAATTAGAATAAAATATATATGATTTAATTTTCTACATAGCAAACTTTTTGAAGTTTTATTTAAATGTCTAATTATAATATTTTTAATAAAATGTAACTTCTTCGGTGATATATAGTATTTACTTTTTATTTTTGTAGATATTCAATATAAGTACAAACAATATTTGTATATTTGTACTAAAACTTTGTTAATAAAAAGGATCTTGTGGTTTCAAAATTCTAAGTCTTAACAATTTGTATTTGTCACATCAAATAGCTTAACACTTATTTCAATTTCAGGACAAATGTTATTTTTTTCAAAGATAAGTCACTATGTTGTATGAATTACGAATTAAAGCGTCAAAAAATTTAATATACTTTTTTTGAAAGTAATTGTATATACATAGCAAAGTTACAAATTGTTTCTATTTTACTTGTTCTTTTCACAAGGAACAATGATTTTAACAATAGATACCATAAGAACAAAATGTATTTTCTTCTAGGAATATGATTTGGAGCAAAAAATTGAATTGGAAACTAAAATAAAAGAAGGCTCCTCCAGATTGCTGGCTGCTGCGCGACATCCTGCACAAAGTTTGGAAGCAGCACGTACTTTGTTTACTTCTAACAAACGGATGTCTGTCTATATGACTGAGTTAGAACATCGAAGAGATGCATTAAAAACAAGGTATCAATTATATTAATATATTGTACCGATGAGACCCGAATAATACTATTTAATATTGTATATTTCAGCAATTCAGATAACGAAGGGAAATTATCTATTTCGGATCTTAGATTTCCTTTGATGTGGAGAGACTCCGATCATTTTAAAAACCGTGGAGATTATCGAAGATTCGCGATTTTTTGTATTGTTCGAGTTGGTACTGAAATTCAGGATACGAGTTTACTTTTCCCAATCGATAGAAAACAAACGGATGTTAGTTTTCCAGACGTTTTATTATTCAATAATGTACCAGCTGAATTTGAATTATCATTAGAAGTTTATAGTCATATTTTGCAAGAAGATCTCAGTATTGCTAGCACTCCAAGAAAAATCAGAAGAACTATTCATTCTTCAATTTCGAAAACAGTAGGTCGAAAGTTTGTTGCAGCTTTACGAAACGAGTACGAATCTAATAAAGTACCACAGTTTGAGTTGATGGCTTACACAAAAATGACTCTTGACGATACCGATGAGAACATACGTTCACACGACTTAACGTTAAATAATTTTGGTAACAAAGGTAACGTATTGCCGCTTTTCGGACATTTTTGTTGTCGTTTAGCTGTTCAACCGTATTACATCGATAAAGAAGTTTGTGCTGGATTCACAATTATAAATAGTCGACAGTGCTACATGCGATTACAAGGTTTCCAAATTGAAATTTGGAAGTCGAAGAAATGTTCAGAAAAATTAAAAAAACCAATGCATGCGATTTGTGTAAACAAGGTGAAATGAAACTCTGGAATGTATTTTTTAAAATTTTTTACCGACATTAAATATTACTGTAGTGTTGTTGTATATTTCAGAAAACCACGGTCCGCCGATCAAAATCAATGAAAAATCAATTATGTATAATCAATAACATAAATAACAATGAGGTGCGTGATATTATAGAATTTCACTCAAACGAAGATGTTCAAAAATGGTTTGACAAATTGGCAAGATGTATTAAAGAACATGCAAGATGGAAACATGCAGCGATAAAACTTCAACAAATTCCATATTCCGAGTATTCTAATGAAAATGCAAATATAATAAATACCTTTGATGAGAAAAACAAACGTCAACGATCTCTTTATGATGAAACTTCATTAATAGATAATGTTTGTAGAGAAGCAAATATAGTTTGTTCAAATATATAAGTTTTATTTTAACTTGAACTATATTAATATTTACTAAATACTAAAAATTTTAATTAGTATATAAGCTGTGAATATTGTAATAAAAAATAAACATTACAAAAATTTTTATATGATTATAATTATAAAAATACATAATGCGAAAATGTAATTTTTATTTTCAGAATCAACTTACCTACATACTTTTTCAAAAATAAATGTTCTGAAAGAATGACTTAAATTTAGATGTTGTAATAATGCATCAACAGTGCACATACCATCATTAATTTCATTAAAATTTTATACACATTTCTCAATATTTATCATAAATGAATTTAGTAAAATTATTCACATTATGTTGCTAGCTCTTAAAAAGCATAATTTTTAAACATTTCTACTAATGATTTATAAGATTTTCAAGTCACATTTTCTAGATGGAATAGAAAATGCAGTTTAAATTATAACAATTGACTAATATATCATAGTCTACATGATTACTATTGAACGAATAAATGTAATAATTATTCATCAGTTTTTTTTGACTTTTTTGTTAGTGTTAACGTAAATCCACCAAGTATAGCTAAGATAGTGAAACTTTGTGCTGCAACTCGACCACGCATCATATATTGTGCCATTACGGAATTTCCCTTAGTAGTGCTGTACAAACCATAGCAAAGAGTAGAAACAGTTGCCATCATGCCTGAGAAATAAAGAAAGAATTGTAAAAAATATATATATTTAACATATATTTTCTACAGTGTAATGTTAAATTCATAAACTATATGAAATAGCAAGATTATACTAACCTATAGGTATCAAAGGATTTTCTTTGAATTTTTTTGCTATAACCCACTCTTCAGTATTATTAACATTTAAGTCAGAACGTATTTTCTCAATCCATTCTAATTTTTCTACTGTTTCCGGATCCTTTGTTGAGCCTATCAACATTGTTTCTTGCATGAAAAAATATAAAGAATTAATTCAAGACATGAAAGACGAACGTCACAGATTAAACTGTGTTCATGTACTGAACAGAAGAGGATCAAATTGATTACGACATTGAGTATGTGTATTTTAAGTAATTGGCAAATTTTACGTTATGCACGTTTATACGTTGTTTTAAGCAATATAACTTTGTATAACATGTACATATGTACATAACATATACATAAGTTTCTAGTTAACGTGGTAGGTATTGGGCGAGTTCATAAGATGTGCGAGTTCAAGGGAAATTAAGTTTACGTGTGCAATTACTTGGAATCCCCTCCATAAAAATATGCTGTCTAGTTTTTATAACGTTCTACATCTTTTTCTCTATCCTTTTTGTTTGATTGTTGAATTTATTTGAATAATAAAAGTTGATATATACGAAACAAAATATGAATGCACGAGATGTTGTAGAAGAATTAACACAAATTGGCATAGAAATACGTCGAAATCTGGAATCGTCAGTTGACAAAAAAGAGGAATTGATATTACGACATATTAAAGCGTTTTCAAAGAAGGAAACGCGGATCGTCGATTTTCAATCAGGTTATTGATATTTTATTGCCTATTTTATTGCTTGATATTCTACGAAAGATATTAATTCTGGTGATTCCATATATACATTATTCAAATATTAACAGAGGTTGCATTGTTAAGTTACGCAAGTAATTCCGCGTTTTGTACATTAGGTCATTCTACTAGTTTTATCAATCTGAATATATATTTTATTTAGATTGATATTTATTTTTTGAATGTTGAAATTCTCATACCGTTTGAAAATAGTAACGTGACTTTGGTTTTTATTAGGTATCGTACCTATACGTGATAGCATTTATGTTATATGATCAGATGTTTAAGAAATCTAACGAACAAAATATGAAGGCTGGTAGGGAAGTAGACACAGCAAGCTCAAGTCAGACATTGTATTCAAATGATAAAGAAATTATTTTACTTACGGAAGAAGAGATGCGCGAATATTTCCAGCTCGTAGAATACGAAAAAATGCTTGATCAAGAATTGTCTAATTTAAGGAATGAAGAGGCAGAATTTCGTTCAACTCAAGAAACTATGGACTTATTACATAAATATAATGACATTAAAGATGTAACTCAAATGGTTTTAGGAGCAATAGCTGTAGCAAATAGTACTACAATCAAGAATCTGTACAAACAATATAATTTATCACTGGAAGATTAAAAATTCACAGTTACTTTCTTATATATATTATATATATATATATGTGTGTATATTATTTTTTTCTGCCATTCACCCTTTTATCATTTCAATTCTTAAAATTTATGATAAATTTAACATTTATCATCTGTCATGGTAATTCTGTATGTAACAATTTAATAAAATTTTAAAACCAATTTCTGAATTAGGTCTGGAATGGTTCAACGTTGCAGAGGGATTATCTTTATATAAACATCTCAATGGGAAAATAGTTATTTTGGATTTTTTTACATATTGTTGCATTAACTGTATGCACATTTTACCAGATTTAAATGCTCTTGAGAAACGATTTTCAATTAAAGATGGCCTTGTTGTTGTTAGTATATATGCATTGTTGTTGTTAACAGTACACATTGTAAAATATGCAACAATTAATTACAATCAGTTGCAAAAGTCTACTACTACTAGTAATACTACTATTGTATTCTTTTAGGTTGGAGTACACAGTGCAAAATTTTCAAATGAACGAGATTCCAAGAGATTGTTGTCAGCAGTACAGAGATATAACATAAAGCATCCAGTCGTAAATGACAAAACAATGTCAGTATGGCGTAACTTAGGAATCTGCTGTTGGCCAACATTGGTGATGTTAGGTAATAATCATATAGATATGATTTGATTACTGAATCCAGCAATTGTTCTTAAGAAAGCAAATAAATGATTTATTTATCCTATCAGGTCCCACTGGTGAATTACTTGCAGTTTTTGTAGGAGAAGGACACAGAAATGAACTGATTCTATATGTAGATGTAGCATTAACTTACTTTAAATCATTAAACAAAATACTTCAAAATGATATTCCTTTGCAACTGGCAAGACATTTATTGCCTACTGGAAATGGAAATCTTTTGTTTCCAAGTAAGTTGGAGATCTTTCAGAATGAACAAGGAGAAAGTCTGGTTATTGCCGATACAGGCAACAATAGAATTTTAGTAATGGACACTATAGGCAATGTGCAACACGTTATTGGTGGTTCTAATCCGGGTTTCAGAGATGGAGATTTTGAAAATGTAAAGTTTAATGCACCTCAGGGAGTATGTATGTTAGATACATCAATTTATGTAGCTGATAATGAGAATCATGCAATTAGAAAGGTAATAATTTAGACTATAACGTATAAAGTGATCTCACTTTCTGAAATAATATGCGCACAATATTTATTTTTAGATAGATCTAATAAAGAGAATAGTAACCACTGTTGCTGGTACAGGAGTTCAAGGTCATGATTATATCGGGGGTAAAATTGGTAAAGATCAAGTTTTATCTTCACCATGGGATTTGGCTGTTTATAAACATGAACATGGTAAAAATATTATACCTATATTGTTGATTGCAATGGCCGGTACACATCAGATTTGGGCACTTTTTTTAGAAGATACTATTTGGTGGAAAAATAGGTAACATCGGAATTACGTGCATTTAATGTGGATGGAAGTTTACTTTTCATCAACGAGAATCATACATTTTGCTCTAAAATCTGTGTAGAAAATATAAAGCGGGTACTTGCGTTGCTATAGTGGGAAGTGGCAGAGAGGAAAATCGCAATAACATATATCCTCATGCGGCTGGTTTAGCACAACCATCTGGTTTAACTGTTGCTGAAGAACGAAAAATTATATTTTTTGTCGACAGTGAAAGCAGTGCTATTAGAAGCATAGATTTACAAAATGGACAGGTTTCTGCCGTTTGTGGTGCAAATAGAAATCCAGCAGTGAGTTCGAATATAGGTGATTTAATTTCTATGACTTTCTGCATCAAAGTTTATATACAAATATATCACAGGATCTGCATGATTATGGAGATATTGACGGTGCAAAGTATCAGGCAAAACTTCAACATCCTTTGGGTATAGCGTGGTACCCGAAAGAAAATATTGTTTACATTACTGATACTTATAATCATAAAATCAAGACGATTGATGTAACTACTCAGTATTGTAAAACCGTATATGGTGATGGAAAACCAAATGAGAAATTTTCAGTATGTTTTTTGTAAAAAAAATTTTTATAATTGTTAATTTCTATTTATGAATTCTTTATAATTTACAGTTTGATGAACCTAGTGGTATTGCTATCAGTTTAGAAAAAGGTCTTCTGTATGTGGCCGACACTAATCATCATGTTGTGAAAGTTATTGATACGAAAAAAGAAAATATTACTACGGTAAATTATTGTGTGTTTTATAGTATAGATATTGATAGTAAAATTCAATGAAAGTTAATTGTTTCTTCGTTGTTATATTTCAGTTACCGATAAACATTTTAACGATTGAAACTGACAATAACTACAAGAATGTTTATTTTTTCGATACTATCATCAGCGAGAAAGGCGGTAAATTGAGCATTTTGTTCAATATAACTTTTGTTGAATCTGACTTAAAATTGAATTTGGATGCACCACAAAAATGGTCTGTGAGTTTGTCGACGAATAGCTCTGGATGGACAGCTACGGAAAATAGTGGAGAACTTTTGGATCCGATATTGATAAAATTTTCCGAAGGAAATGAAACACACGAGGTGCGCGTAATTTTAGATATTGTTGCTTGCAAAACTACCGAATGTATATCAAAAAAAGTGTTAGTGGTGTACCGTGTACATCAAAAACCAAATGCTTCTAATGTTGTAACAGAACAAAAAGAGATTATTGTTAAATAATAAATACATTTTTATTCCGTATTCTCACTCTTTATTGAGTATCAAATAGATATTAGGGTGTATTTTTGTTTTAATTAATTCTAAATGAAACTCAATGAGATTTTCATTTTTTAAAGTCATATCGTAGATTCAATCCGAACGAAAGGTAGTCAATCTTAAAAAAAAAAAGAAATAAAGATAGGGATGATGAACATTGATCCATCCAATTATTTAATGTATTTTTGTTCGTACCTTTTCCACCATGATTCAAAAGAATTATTTGAAAATGGTAATAATGTAGAGAGACTCTCCGTGTCGGGAAATAAATCTTTGTAAAGATCTTTTCGATTTCTGATTGGCCACGCTTTCTGACAGTTCTTTCGTATCCAGAGGATCAATTTCGTATTTGGTATTTCAAGTATCTTCGAATGTTTAGTAAATTTAATAAATTTTTTACTGCATAGTGAACTTCTTTATTCAACGTGTATAAGTCCAACCTTGTTTGAGTCCTTGTAGGATGTGATACAACATTTAGATGGATTAAAAATTCCAATGCCTGCATCGTAACACATAGGAGGAATAACATATTCGTTTCGATCATTCCTGCGTAACGTTGCTCCAGCCGGTTTTAATCCGTATTTAATGCACGTTTGATATCTAAGAGATGTTTAATGAAAGACAAATTTTTCTTTCTTTTCTTAAATCAAATAAGTTGCTTCATACAATAAGTAAGTTTATGATTAATTTTTAGTAACAGATATTAAAACAGGACACCCCGTATATCGATGAGCTTTATTCTCATTCTTAAAATATTTTCAGAAATGTAATGAAATGAAATGAAATGTATTTTACCAACCGCCTATCAGGAAATTTGCAGTACTCCCAATCATCGCTACGAAAAACTAGTCCATCGTTGAAGATATATCGTTTGTCCTTACATTCACCTTGCAACCAAATTCCATCTATCCTTTGTCCTTGGGGCCAATACATGCTACCATGGCCATGAAAAGTACCATCACGAAATTCCCCTTCAAAGATGGCATCTATTACGAGCAAGTGGATTCGGTTCATTTACTGAAATGAGGCTGAAGTGCAGAGAAGAAGGGGACCGAAGGAGCAAGTGACCTCTCTAACGGTAGAAAAAATAAGAGAGAGAAAGAGAGAGAGAGAGAGAAAGAAGGAGAAAGAAAGAGGAAGAGAGAAGGAGGAAGAATAAATGTATGTGTGTATACGTATGTGTAGTTGGTAAAAATTTGTACGGCGAATGTATGTTATTTTCAGACTGAGATTCTTAAGCTGTGGGTAAATGAAAAACGCGTACAAACTCTAGAACACGAAGCGACGAAAATGGTCGCATAACGGTACGTGTCGACTTACGCGCGAGAAATGCTCAATGTCGTGCTCAAAAACCAGTACATGTGCTGTACATACCTATTTGTTAGACACAATTATTGGAATTAACGTGCACACCTTACAAAATTGAATCCCGACTATCAGGGAACATAAGATACGTGCCGTATCTCACATGCACGATAGTCTCTCTGCACTTTTGCTTCTTGTTTTATACTTATATTTACACAATTCATCATCTGGATATTTTCTACTATACTGGTTACTTTTTTTCTTTTTATGCTCCCTACGTCTCGCCTTTTATCCCTTGCCTCTTTCTTCCTCCCGAACGATTTATACAAGAAAGTGCAAAGTAATGTCTATTCGAGATTTTTCTGTAGAGCATTTCTTAGAAGTTGTATGTACTAACTGTGCGGCAGAACGAATTTGCCGATTCCTTCCATGCCCAGTGTGTTCCAAGTTCCCCTGTATTCGCTTCCATCGATGAAACGCGTTTCTTCCTCGGAATTTTTCAATTGCACATTCATGTTGCGTGTCTTCGGCTTGGACTTCTTTGTCGGTCGTATGATTTCGACTCAATGTCCACCGAATAATACGCAACGTTAGCGTAGAAAAAAACTGTTTCGAATAGGATATTATATCGTTTTCAATTATTTGGATGACATTGAATCCGAGGATGATGCGAAGTGTGTTCAAATTGATTGAAACATTTTTCATTCGACGATCTCTTCGAGTGTCGTGAACACTCACATTTTTCGATATTTCATAATCTGTCACATTCGTTTTCTTTCTCTCTCATTCTCAGAAGTCAGTACACTAATAAATTATGTATATAATTCTGTATATATATATATATATATATATATATATATATATATATATATAAGTCAGTACATTAATAAATTATGTATCCAACATCGGATTTAGGAAGAACTAGGGACAGTATGATTGTACGATATTTTTACGATTGCAATCTTTTTCGTTTGTGAATAAATACAAAATTATTTAGTCGAATTTCTCTCTACGACCGATGATAAATGATTGAGGTACCAGAGGTAAAGTTATTTAGGACCTTTTGTTATTTGCAGTGTATATCATTCTTTTCTTGTGATACTTTCGCGATTTTTGGACAAAAGAGGTCAAGTTGGCCGAATATTTCTTAAACAGTTAAACAGAGTAGAAAGGGAAGTAGAATAAACGAATACCGTTAAGCATCCGTCGCTGTTACTCGTCGTAGACAGAAATGAAATACACGCATATCTATAAACACAGATTACACCACATCTTTTATCATTGTACGAACGTGTGAAATCGTTAGCGAACATTTATAAACGAAGAAAATAATAGAAAAAAAAAGACGAAAAAGGACGAACTACCAGTATCGTGCGTGTGCATATTTCGACAAAGTAGCGCGAAATTTCTTTCGTTACAAATTACGAATCATCGTGAAGGTCGATGTACCGTTGATTGCTGTTAATTTCTTCCTACTGAATATAGTCATTTCGTGCGAAGTTTGACGTCTCGTCTTCATTGCAACGAGTTTCGAAATTCAAAAAAAANAAATTAATCTCGTTCTCTTACAAAAAATTCAGATTTCGTAAAAAAAAAAAAAAAATTTGAAATTTCGAAAAAAGGAAACGGAAAACAGCCTCGCGTCATTGGAGTATTACAACGTTGTTCTTTCAATCCTTGAAAAACTGATTCTTTATTTTTTGAAATTAAGAAGAAAAAGAGAAAAAAATCCGGCAGTTCCGAGGCAGCAGTTTGATCGAGTGATACTTTTATACCTTCATTTATACCTTTTATACCTTCAATTTACATCTCCTTTTACTCAGCTCTACATGTTGGTCCTTCAACCTCATACCTATCCCTTCTTCTTTCCTCTTCTTTCCTTTTTCTTTCGATACATATTCCCATGTATTCCAACATTCGTCTGTCCCCCCCGGCGTGAAACCGTTCCGAGCAACATCTCGGCTCTCCAAGTTCACCCTTTCTCCATCTTTTCGTTCGAAGACTATGTTCCCCCTCTTCGATCACTTTTCTTTCTCAGTCCGATGCACTCGTCTTAGCCAAGGATTCAAGCACGTAGTACGCGCTCGTCCAAGGTGGAAGACAGTAGAGACGACAGGTGTGATACACACAGGAAGAAATACAGATCTGCGCGCGCTGTCAGAAGATACCGAAGGGAGAGAAAAAAACAGAGAGAAAAAAACGAGACGTAGACAGCGAGAGAAAACGAGAAGAGCGGAAAGTCGAAGTAGCTCGCAGCGTTTATATTTGGGAAGGATTTACTCGGAATTTGGAATTTACTCGATCACAGTTTTTAATCGAGGTAGTTAAGTTTAGTGTCTCTCGAATATCTATCCTTACACAAACGCCATAATCAATCTCATCGCTAGAATATTATCTTACCGCACTTAGAGAAAATGAACATTTAACCGAGGCAAGCATGATAGAGGGAATAACTGAAACAAACGAGCAAGCACGATAATGCGCCAAATAATACAGCTTTCGTTCAGAGAAAGAAATTNTTTAATAAATTTTTTTTTTTTTTTTTTTTTTTTATTATTTTCCAAGAGTTTTAGAACTGTCGTTGAAATTTCCTTGCCATCGAGTTTCTTTCTGTCACACGGCACGCCGGCGTGCCTCGATATTTCAGAAGATACACGTACGCATATATTCGACGTGGAATAGAGAAAAAAAAAAGTGTCTTCCTTTCTATTTTAATTTCTTCGAATTTTACTTGTTTCCCCATATTGGTACCGTAATCGTTGAAAACGCTGGAAAAGCCTGGAACCTCTAGATCGATGTAGTCCAATGATCCGTCGAATAATTAAATAATAATTAAATTTCGATCAGTTGAAAGTCAATTCAAGTGATAAAAATCGTTCGCAAGTTGCACTCGTCTAAATCTCACTTACTGAGCGATTTACACCACGATCGGGAAACCGGTCGTCGTGTTAAGGCGATGATCCGTAAGAGGGTAACGAGGAACCGAAGGGTCGTTCACCTAAAGGAAAACAAACTCGTCCTTCATTTGTTTCTTTCGATCTATTTTCACGTATACGGATGATCTTTACAATAGCCAACGTATCGTTCCTTGTTGCTCCTCGATTTTCACAGAGGAGGCGTAAATCATTTAGTCACTCTGATCATTTCTTCCAATATTTCTTGCTTGCAGATCGCACCATCGAGGAAGAAGCGTTAGAAATATGTCCACGGAATTGTTTCACGCAGCTTTGACGACAGTTGTGTTCTGGGCATGTTTAAGTTTCAGCATGGGCGCAGAACGTCCGCTTTCAGAAACCGCTACAACCGTATTACTGCCTATGAAACATTTCAAATCTAGGTCAGTATCTCGTTTTCATGTGTGAATCATGCTCGAACTTATTTGAACGAGAGAGCTATTTGAGGAAGAGCAACGACAATGTAATGTTAACACATGTATCGTCGATTTGCCAAATAGCGAGCGCAAATGTTGTGAGAAACAGTTAGTAGACAGAAAAGACGCCGAGAAATTGAGAAACTGAGGGTTAAAAGATTACACGTACTGTAAGAGAGAAATTCTCAATTGGCTTTGTAAAATGTATCGCGAAATATAAATCATAAACTGACTAAATGACAGATTTCCATGTTTTCTTTTTCTCTTTTCTGACGGTCATGTGTTCAGTTCTTATAAAAAAAGATTTCTATACAAATAACTCTTTTAATCGCCTTGGCGTTTATTTTGTAGCGTTGTACTTGAATAAAATCAAACGAAAGATTCTTGCGAGCGAGTGTATACACATATCAAATTAAAATTGTAATTTTGCGATACATTTGGTAAGACTAATTACGCGTTCTTTAGATAATCAAATAACTTCGTCTTCATTGTGAGGAAATGACTCATTTACTTTTGAACAATGCTAAATCGAGTAAATATTGAATAGAAAGTAGACCTGTGCATTTCAACTATAAAAAAGATATGTACCAAGCGTACAATAATGAGAAGTCCGAGTTCATTGGCATGCACAGCTGTCTGCCGAACGGTCTGCCAGTGGTCTGGTATAACACGTAACGTTTCCCCGTGTGAAAAAGATTAATGTGCCAGTGGGTTAACTCGTTTCACGATCATAGTTGGCAGAGGTTGCACGTATTTGTAATTTCTTTTAGGTCGGCTACGTATCAGGCGATACGGGGTATCGGAGAACCGAAGGATGCGAGAAGCGAGGCTGTTCGCGCAACACAGGAGACCAACAGGTCACCTAGCCCGGTCGGTGTTAATTTTTATCGATTACCACCCTCGCCGGCGAATCTGTTGAAGCCAGATGGATTTCAATTTTACACGTACAACGAGAGAGGCGACATGATCACGAAACAAATGACCATGCAAGAGATTCAGGCCTTGATCGCGAGTGGAGGTCCCGATCATTCTAACGTGGAGGTTCAAGAGCCGCAAAAGGCCGAGGATATCCTTACAGGTGGAAAAAAGGTCGGTGAATCAAGGTCGATTTCTTTTACAATTAGCTAAACTGAATTGTAGGAATCACACAGTAGAAACGTCTAGAGGAAATTAATGGAAACTTTCGATTACCGAGTGAACGACAATCGAGGTGACTTCGAAATTTATTCCAGGTAATGGACGTCGTGGAGAAGGTGCAAAACGTGCTGAAAAGTGCCATGGACAAACCGTTGTCGGCACTCTCATCCGGTTCACACCCGATGATACCGGAAAAAGTAAACGTCGAGTGGAGCAATATCTTGCCAGCGATATTGGCCGGCGATAAATACGGGAACAAGGTCGAAGAAAGCCATCACGTCGAGAAACCAACGTCGAAACCTACGTCCACGCACCACGTCGCGCATAATCAGAACGATTCGACACCCGATTCTCTCGAGTCCAACGTAAGCGAAACCGTACCGTTGGAAGTACTTGGCAACGTTAAAGTCGAAAAGAACGGGACGCAGCCGACGATCGCTGCGAAACCAACGACTGTCTCTTACACGGAAAAATTAATGATACCGGTGCCTGTCATCACGACCGAACGAAATGCCGAATCGACAGGCAACAGTCAGTACACCACGCAGAGTTCCACCTTCCACAAGCTGACTGAGGCAACGCCGTCGTTAGAAAATACGACTTACGGGTCTTACGATCGCTACGACGAGAACTTGACGTCTGCGAACGTCCTTACAAAATCAACAACGACCAGTGTCTCTCTCACGTCAAGCTTACAATTAGACGAATCCACGAAAAGCAGTTACGATAACGCTGGTCTTGTAAGCGAAACGTTACACTCGGCGAAGAATAATTCACACGTCGATGAGACTGTTACCGATTCGTTATCGTCGGTAACGAAGATAAAGCCAGTAACTGGCACTTCGACAGAACACGATGACGTTTTATTGAAAAAAACGCAGACATCATCCGTGTCAGAAGCGAATCAAGTCAATTCAGTTCAAACAATGGTAACTAACGAACCGTTTAGCAAGATGCCATCACAGTCTTCCGTATCGTTTACCAAATTGCCACCACAATCCTCTACGCCTGTTACCAAATCACCATCGAGTGTTCCTGCAACTACGAACAAGTATAAAGTCACATCAGTGACGGAACAGTCGACGACGACACAAGATACAGTAAAAAAGCCAAGTGATTACTTAAGTGGGTCAGTTGAACCTTCGAAATCTTCTCCATCTATGGAGCTGGTGAGCTCTTTGTCAAACGTGATCAGTCAAATTTCCGACGACACAGTTTCCCCCGTGTTATCATCCTCTTTTGAATTTCAGTCGATTTCTAGCGACGACGAGAATAAACGTAATAACGGCTCGGTGACAATCGCGACGTATTCTCCGACGATCGATGGAGACCGACCGGAAAATGTAAATGTCACGTCTGATGAAGAACGTGTTCAAGAATCATTCACCGAGACTACGGTGAAGTTTAAAGAGAGGATTTCTTCCACTGCAACGACAAGTACTCCGATTATTTCGACGAGTGTGACAGAGCTTGACAAAGTCAGCAACCAAAATTCGGCTGCGTTTAATGTAACGATGAATATTAACGAGACATCGGCTACCACGTCCGAATCTTTACAACCGATAGCGCTTATCGAGAGTATACTTCACACTGCCTCGCCTGAAATAAACACACCTGTTACCGAATCGATCACTTTACCGAGCGACCTGTCGGAGAATCTCTTGGCTAACACTTTGGCAAGCTCACTCATCGCCAATCCGTCCAATATGAAAACAAATAAAATACAAACTGCACTCGACGAAGCAACAACGTCGTACTCCGAGAAGCTCGACTCAACGAACACTGTTGCCTTTACGTTAAATTCAAAGTTACCCATTTCAATTGGCAAGAATGATACGAATGATACTACGAAGAAAGGTCCGACGAACGAGAATGAAATTTCTCGAACGTCGACAACGAAGGAGGATCTGTTCACCGTACAGCAGAAAATTGAACCTTCGCAATTACCAAACGAACTATCCGTCACTTCAGAATCTACGACATTGCCATCTTTTACTACCGATCCTGTTCTAAAGAATGGTACTTCGTTCACGAATAACGTACTTAACGAACAGACATCTAATCCTACTTACGAGACGACAATATCGAGCAACGAAGCTTCGACGAATACGAGCACAAGAATCATCGTTCCAAATGTTGGAAACGTCACTGAAATGGCATCGCAGAACATAAGTGATAAGACTTCTACAGTCTCCCTGGACGAGACGACAGAAATATCGTCGTCAGGAAACCATCGTGATAAACCATCTTCATATCATACCGTAATAGACAAATTATCGACGACCTGGAGCGAATTCAGCACTGCTGCCGCGAGTTTATCTAACGCAGAGGAGCATCCAGTGCAAAATACGACGGATGAAACTGCACTGCAGAGACCTTTGAAGAAAACCGAGGAGCAGTCGAGGAATGATACAGTTCACACAACCGTTCAACACAAAATCAACGTTGTGAGTAGCACAACCGCGACGTCTCTCGACGATACGAAATCTTTCGTTATCGCCTCGACTACTCCTGAGCCGATAATCGCCGCTCTAAATTCCACCATGAAAGAGCCGGACGAAATCAATGATACCACGAGTGCAACGAGCTCTGACGAGATGAATTCGACGGACTACAAAACGGAGAAACCCGTCGAGCCCCATATACACGCGAGTAACTCGACAGGAATAGAGTTGTTAGAGCTCGTAGATAAATTACAGAGCAACGAGTCGAAATTGAATGATTCGGCAAGCAGCTCGATTCTGCAGAGTAAAACGAATAACACGCACGCGAATTCTGAGCACACGTGGCAGCGAATATCGTTGCATCAAGCAACACCGTCGTTGTCAACGGAATTCACCACGAGGACCACCACACCAATGATGTATACGTCGACATCAGCGTCGACATTGGTAAACACGAGCTCGACGAAACTTCCGTCGAACGGCCAGTCAATTGCTAAAAACGTGACGGAATCGACAGTTTCTTTAGACGCCTCGAAAAGCATCGGTGGATTGGACATCAGCACGAGAAACGCGAGCGCCGACATCGTTAATTTCTCGAGGCTTTGCAACGAGCTGGCGATCAAATTTTGGATCGCGGCGAACAACGGGTTGAGTATCGGTAGATCGTTCGCCCTCTCGCCGTTCGGCATGACCAGCCTGTTGGCGATGATCTTCCTCGGTGCTCGAGGCTCGACGTCCGACCAGATGAACGAGATACTCGGACTCGACAACGTCGCCACTTTCAATCCGCATCTTATCTTCCAGAACGTGACGGACACGGTGAGCTTGGCGAGGCATCAAGGTATCGCGAACGCGGCCTTCGTTCGCGAATTATTCGCGGACAAGGCCAAGGTGAGGAAACTGTTGCCGTTCTACAAGGAACAGGCGCAACAGTTCTACGAGGGATTGGTGGCCGAAGTGAACTTCGCCACTATCAGCGACCTTGCCCGTCGACGAACCAACCTTCTGATCAGAAAGCAGACCGGAGGCAGGATAAAAGACTTCGTGAAGAGCAATATCGTCCCTCTGAGGTCACCGCTGGCTGCCATCTCGGCGAACGTGTTTCAAACGGACTGCAACACGAGTTCCGCGAGTGCAACCGGCCGGGACGGCGAGTTATACTTCGCCGTGTCGGCTGCTCATAGATTGAGGAAATTGATCCCCGTTCCAGCCACCGTTTGGCGATCGAACGTCCTCGCTGGTTACGAGCCCAGTTTGGACGCCACTGCCACCGCTATTGGAAGCGCGGACAAGCTCGTTTCGACGATATTCTTGGTACCTGGTCAACAGGGCCACGCTGCACCTGGCGACACTTTGGACCGTCTCGAGCAGAGGCTTGTTAAAGGAGCTTTCCAAGACACTTGGGATAAACTTTTGAAGGTTCTCATACCTAGGCCGGGCCTTGAACTACAAATACCCAAATTTAGTCATCGGTCCATCGTGAACGCTACCGCCGCTTTGAAGAGAATGGGACTGGATCAATTGTTCTCAACTCAAGCCGACTTCAAAGGGATCAATGGAATTGGAAATCGTCTCTTCTTGTCCGACGTTTTACAGGTAATTCATTAATTAGCCAAATTTCTTCCTTAA
>NIPQ01091151.1:0-10634 GCA_002806875.1 Lepidotrigona ventralis hoosana | reverse complement strand
TTTTATAAAAAAAAAAAAAAAAAAAAAAAAATAGAGCTTCTATTAATCGTGAGGCTGATCAAATTTTTTTGAGCTGTAAATTTCAGTCACTGATATTGTTACTATCCTTCAGAAGTGTCCGTATCATATTATTGCTCACATGCTTTATTTGTTTGCATCTTGTGTATAATTTCAAATATCGATCCGGCCGGATTATTTTTCCACTTTTCACTTACAACACGCATTCTACTCATGTTGGCCATTTCTAGATGAACTTGTTCAGCACGTGCGGCGATGAAAACATTGCCAATGGACGACACCACGTGGAGATTTATCCGGCGAGTGCCTCTTTGAGAAACTCTCGACACGCCGAGGAGCAAACATCCCGCAGAATAAGACGGACCGCCGAGACAAAGTCGGAGAACTATCGTACAGTCTCGCTGAAGGAGAGAATACGAAATGTAGAGAGATCGGAGGAGAAGCCCAGATTGAGATTGGACCAGCCATTCCTTTATTTCGTACGGCACAATCCAACTGGTCTCATACTTCATATAGGCCGTTTCAATCCTAGGTTAATATAAATTTAGAATTGTAATGTTAGGTCCGTCTTTACTATACGTACTAATACTTGTATGTACTTAATCTCGCGTATTTCTTTTTATACACATAATCCGATTTTTTTTCGCGCGAGCGACACTTATTACCGTTAATCCTTCAACAGCGCATCTATAGAATAGGGCAAGATTATTTGAATCAAGCTAAGTAATTTGTCTCGTAGTTGTCTTGAAATTCAACAGCACTTCGACAATACTTTTTATACAATTTTTCGTTCTTTCGTCGTTATATAAAATCGATGTCTCATAAACGTCCGTATTGATTATTATATAAATTGAATTTTGATAAATTGATTTTTAAAATATTGAAGCTTAAGTGACTCGATTGTCTCTATTTCGTTTCTATGTCAGAAACAGACTGAAGGATACAGAGATGATGATTTTCTAAATCGTTCCTCGTCATTTTATTACACTGTTAAAGGGTTAATTCGGAAATCTTATCGATTACCTTGACTTTTTAATCGATATTGTCGATCCATAGTCTATTAATTACGGGGGCTTTAATATCGCAGGATTGGTAATAACAGTAAGAAACAAGAACTTTTTATATATATAATATTAGGCGTTTTAATTAGCTAGCATGAGTATTTAACATTATGCTCTGCTTGAAATGTTGGTAGCTCGTTATTAGTTTAGTGTTTCCTTTTTACTTATGATACATTCAATCGACTGATTTAGGGCGGCAAGAATTTCAATATGTATCTATAAGCGACTAATGTTATAGTCTTTGTTGCTTATAGTATTTACTATAGGTATGTAGGATGATTTCGAAATCGTGGTACTAATGTTGAATATAAATATTGAATAATTTTATTGATATTAACATAAATTATTAAATTACAAAATATTATAATGTATAATATCATAATATTGTAAAACAATCAATATAAATTATTGACCAATCATTCAGATTGGTTGAATTAGTAATAAATACACAGACTTACTTTTACATAAGAAATTTTGTATATATTGTCCCTTTTATGGATGTGACATGATTTTAGAATCATCCCGTACACTTATAATTAATATAATATTGTACGATGACGTTTTAAGTAACATATGAGTAGAATCATAACTGCTCACGTGTTATATATGAAGTAGTATCACAATTGCTCATATTTGTTACCACCACAGTATATCCAAAATGCAATTTAACCAGATTTTAGTCATTCTCTTCTTGGAGGATCCTTGCAAAAACTTTATTGCCACAGTATGTTTGTCAAGTTACATTCGTTGAATATAATTTAAATCTGATTTGAAAAAATCTTTCACGATGCATTGTTAATATTACTGTAATACATACACATTGTGTATATATAATGTATCCTTAAATTTTTATTGCATTTGATATTTAAACTCCCCTGCCTTCTTTGGGTCAAGTTTGACTGAATTCTAGATTTTTGTAATTTAAAAAAAAATACGAGATCCATTGACGACGGTATATATATTTTTTTAATTTTAATTTTCGTCACTAGTGCTGCGGTCGCAAAGTCGATACAACAGGATGTCGATAACGGCGATAACAAATCTTAATTAAAATTTAAATTTATTTCGTGCATTCGAACTTTGCACATTAAAAGCAAAAATGAACACAATGGGAATTATGTTGAAAAAAAAAGGAGGAACATTATTTCATTACGTACAATTCAATTCAATTGTGTACATACTCTCTTGTCACTGAAAATTTTATATGTAATTTGATTTCGGTAAACATTCTTATTTATTTCAAAAAATAACGTTGCCAAATCATACATAAAATTTCTGGTATAAATTGAATTACATTAAATTACAAGATTTACTTAACTTATCGTTTTGTTTATGTCGATTCACACAAGTTCACGAGATAACTAACGAAACGGTGGAGAGGCAAACAAAGGTTACTTACCGACATGATGTGCTACACAGCAGTCTGTTTCGGCCAATAGCTGTCCTTATATTTAAGATCATATTGAATCTATTCGAATCAACCAATTGCACTCGCATTCCTGTCACTCATTTTCTTTGCAGCTACGTAGCATACTTAGCAAACATAACTATATATTTCGTTTATTGTACAGCGCCGTTCACCAGTGCTGTCACGTATCATGATTCCTTGCAATTTATTACAAATAACCAATTAAACACGTAACACATTTTTAATAATTTTAATTTTACTTTAATCGACATGGATTATAAAGAAGAACAGCACAATGAGATTGAGGCTTTGGAGTCGATTTATTGTGGAGAGTTAGAAAGTACGTATGCGTTGTCCAATAACCTATAAGTTAATATTTATAGTGTTATTTTATATACATGTAATCGTTGTTTACTTGTCTCATAGTTAATTTAGTGAAACAACAAATTTATGTCAAATAACTGCAATTTTAATACGAGTTTTGAGATTATTTTTAAATAGAACATTTTTCCAGTTTTAGCTACAGAACCATTTTATACATTTTCCATACCAATTAAAACTGAAGAATATGAACCAGGTACGGGAAATGGTCTTAGTTGTCGGTTGGAGTTTACATATACTGAAAAATATCCAGATGAATCACTTCTTATATCGATAGAGGAACATGAAAACTTTGAAGAAGGAAGTGCTGAAAAATTGAAGGGACATTTAATAGAACAAATGAATGAAAATTTTGGAATGGTTATGGTATTTACTTTAGTCAGTGCTGCTCAGGAATGGTTGAATGTACAGTGGGATAAAATTAAATTAAAAAGAGAAGAGAGTGCAGCACAGAAACTCAGAGAAGAAGAAGAAGCAGAAAGGGTAATACATGTGTGCGTGTGTGTGTGTGTGTGTGTGTGTGTGTGTGTGTGTGTGTATTAACACACATTATAAAAATATTAAAGCAAGAATTAACATTATAAAAATTTTTAACATTATAAAAATATTTTAACATTATAAAAATATTAAAGCAAGAATGATCATATTGGAGTTATTACATAAAAAGTTTTTGTATTTTCATAGAAAAAGTTCGAGGGAACACGAGTTACGGTTGAAACATTTTTAAGTTGGAAGGAAGAGTTTGATGAAAAAATGGGATTTACAAAAAGGAAAGAGATGGCTGATAGAGAAGGAAAAAAGTTAACTGGTAGAGAATTATTTATGACTGATAAAACATTGGATCAATCTGACTTGAAGTTCTTAGATGATGGTATTGTTTTAAAATATTTAATTTATTTAATTTAAGCCGCGGTATAAAATATGTTTGGAGGAAGTGTAATGTTGATTTTTTTAAATTCTTAGATTCTGTAAAAGTAGATGAGAGTCTGTTCCAAAATCTTGATGATTTGGAATTAGATGATGATGATGATGATGATGATGATGATCCTGATTATGAACCAAATGTTTCTGATGATAGTGCCTAAATAAATATGCTATGATTCTACACTATTATTTATAAGATGATCCCAAGACTCCTACTTATTGAATGTTTAAATACAGTTCACTTTAAGTACTAGAGTTCAGAGGATAAACTGAAGTGTTCAAAACAAATGTACCAGTATAAGATGAATTTGTTAAAATTCATTGGTGCGATTTGCCCCTTGTATAATGGCTGGAATATATTAGTATCTCTTACACAGATAAATTTTATATATAGATGTGTGAAAAGCAATGGATATACGTATTTAATAAGAAAAATAATTTTTATAATTGTGTACATTATTGAATCTTTTTCATATAAAGTTTTGTTTAATAAACCGAAAATAATCATTTTTCTTACACTTTATCTCCGAAAATATTTTTGATTGAAAAATCAAAGCAGAAATAAATACGCATTAACTAACGATCATAATTTAACATTTATTCATAGCCTTAGCGTATAATGTACACGTTCAGTAACAAATTTTAATGAGCACATAGTTGTACTTGGCTAACTTAAATTCAATTTTCTCTCGTTCGTAGTTGTATGCGCACATAGTATAATCCAGTTTTGTTACATTTGTGATGTGGCAGTAATAATCAAATCGATGTTGTTCATCAAAGTTTCTATTTCACATAACACATAGGAACCTTCTGACAGAATTTTTAGATTCATATATTTACTTAACTTAAAAGTGACAATCACGATGCAGTACAAAAAATACAGTTTTTATAATGTTGCTTTCCTGTCTCTTTCTTTTAATCATAGTGCTAGTTAATGTAATATAAAACTGAAGAAATGATGCGACAACTTATGTGGCCTTATATAGTGTACCTAGCGGGACAGAAGATATCTTCGTGTTAAGAAATTTTTACATTTTTAATGATTATAACTATCGTTTTTCAAAAATATAATAATATATCGTACTAAATTCCACACAACTGCTTAAGTTTTTGAAGAAAGAGTTGTTAATATATTAATAGAAAATTTAACATAAATGACAATGTGTCATTGATATATGCGGGACACAATTTTTGCAAGCAATAACTATTCACTAATTTCTTCTTTAAATGTTCAATACAATGTATCACAATATAATAATACTTTTTGATTTACATCGTTTGATTTAAATACAAGTAAAAATAAGAAGGTTACAGATAAATAAAATAAATAGAGGCATGGAATCTGAAATTAGTGAACGGCCTACATGTACATATAGTCATAAAATATAATTATAATCGTTTTAAATTAACATTTAAACACCAGGTCACGCATTAATGCGTGCTTTTGCCTGCAAAGTCCCCAGATGCTTAAATATTAATAATAAATAAGTACGAAGCATCAATATGTAAAGAAGCTCGATTAAAAAATTGAATTTCCTGATTGATGATTTGGAATAAGAGGATTATAGGTAGTACTCATCTTTCAAGTCATTCTGTTTGAAATTTGACTTCAATTAATTTAATACGAGTGTGTTTACGTCAGAGCAGTCGTCTTGTCTTTCGACTCGCCAACACGTCATAATCTGTTGGGAGAAGAACACTATTAGTAACGAGATATATAATAATAATTCATTAATGTTGTAACGCTTAACTAAGTGACGATCTGTATCTGTCGATCTCAGCTACATCGACGTCGAATCGGACTGAAACGCAAATACAATCCTTTTCTAATAACTACACTAATAAATCGTTCAACTCAACAACGAGGTTTCGTCACTTGGCTAAACTCATCGTGATTTTAATTTCTACAAGTAAACAATTAAATTCGTAGCAGCAAACATCCTTACGCGTATATGTTCGCCCGATAACCGGGCGATTTTTGACTAACTATCGGTTAATTATATGTTATGACACATACAAACATAGTTTATGCATGTACACGTTTCGTGAGATTTTCCGAAATTTTAAAACGTATTGTACAGGACGCGAAATTCGACAAAATACACCGTTACAAAAATTCAGAGAATGGGATATTAAACATCTATATATAGAGAAACATCTTCAATACGTAGAGAAAAATAGGTCGCATTATTTGATTCGTATAGAGTTTTATACAGCAATTGTCCGGAAAGTATATATATATATATAAACACCGAAAATGTTTCAGGAACAAACAACACGTAATTTGCATCTTTACTTCAAAATATGACATATAATCTAGTGATATCCCATTATCGTTATCGCTCGTAAAATACTTTTTTATATATAACATACTGACATTCAGAAAGCAAATTCGAAACTAGTTTCCCGACTGTGTCGGCATGTGCGATCGATAGCTTGAAAATTTTATATTTCTTTTTACCCGTAAAATATTATTCGCTTAGACGCGAATATATACTTGAGCAAACGTAAGATAAATTGGCTCGTCTATTGATCTAAAAATGCATACTAATTGCAAGCGCACTGTATTTATATAGCACAAATGACAGTTGTTTATCATACAATTTCATTGTGATTCCTTTCTTTCTCTCCGTTTATGGAGAACTTTAGTTTCTTTACAATTTTAGTATTAATAATAATAGTATATATATATATACACATATGTATATATATACACATATGTATATATATATACATATGTATATATATACATATGTATATATATACATATGTATATATATATACATATGTATATATATATGTATATGTATATATATATGTATATATATGTATATATATATGTATATGTATATGTATATATATATATATATATATATATATATATATGTATATGTATATATATATATGTATATGTATATGTATATATATATATAAAATATGGAAAACTAAAAATACGACAGCGCTAAAGCGTGCACCATGTACACCACTTATGTTTGGATCATATGTTTGTTGAATTTGAACGGGATTTCATTCGGAGAAGTATGTTGGCTCTTTAGGAGAAGTTTTGGATAATTGGACATCGTTTGTAAAGGAAAAATCAGGTGACCTTAAACATAAAGTACAATGTATTTAAGATTCGTTTCTAACTTGTCGAAAATAATATTATATACATAAAACCATATCTCTGAAAAGATAAAAATCCTCGAAACACTGAAAATAAATGGAAAAATGGAATTTCTACGAAAATTTAGATATATATATATATATATATATATATATATATATATATGTATTAGTGATNTGTGTACACATGTGTGTACTGCAAAACCATAAATGTACTATGCGGGCGTATTTCAATAAATTAATATTACTGTTTTGTTAATGTTTTGCTCTTATACAACATAAATGTAGGGCATAAAAGTGAACAACAATATTATAAACTTTCTTTAAATACTTTCACTGGTCAATGTCTATCACGGTTTCAAACGATAAACTAACAATCCTAATACTGCATATGGAATGAAGGAGAACGTTAAAATACTGCGATGTTAGCTTACGAGTTAGCATTCGATACTGTAATAATAGCATTATGTCACTGTTGTTTGCTTAATACTTCGTGCAAGTTATATGGTTAAAGCACTGGCATTAGTCACTGACAGAGTGTAACAGTCCTTACAGCTAAAATTGTTTTACAACCGCACTGTTGCCTGTACTTGTGTCACGATTTGTCTTATAGTTTCAATGCAGGACATAGCGATATTTTCTATCGGTAATGGTAATAATGATAGCCTCTGAATATCCCGCTTGGTGAAATCCGCTACAGATGTTTTAAATCGTGGCGGATTTCTACAGTGTCTCTGAAAAAAATTAATTAAGCTTCAGCGGCCTGCACCGATGAGCACAGATGAGCAACGAGCTGATGATAGAAAAATGCCAAAGAAATAATTCGTATAGTTTCACACTATGCGATTATTATGAAAGCTGGGTCTGCGAAGAAGAAATATTCGACTCGAGTTCCTTTCTTTCTTGAAATTAACAAATAATACTTTGTAACTTCTTCTTCGCAGAAAATGATGAATATGCACTAGCTTAATACTGGACATTCGTATCTAGCTACATTCGTAATTAATTACATCTAGGAAATAAACTTAGTACCATTATACCTTTTGAAGAAAAGTATTAAACAGAATTAACATACGAAATGAAACAATGCTAGATTTTAAGCGCTGTTGCAAGAAAGATAGATTAGAAAGCCACATGCATGTTAATGAGGTCACTGAGTAGATATTTAGCTATCACGATATTGGTACAGTTTCATTTAAATTCACTATTTCCTGTAGACATTGTTACTTTTCTAACATGGATTCTAATATTTTCTACTTATTATTATTTATATATAAATCATTTTTCTTCGTAAATTAAATCTGAAAATTCTTTTTAAAACGTTTCCTTTTTTAAAGATGTTTTCGTGATAAAATGAAAAATGCTAGATGGAGTTACATATTTTAAGAAAGAAATATAATACTTACTTATCAGGCAAAACACGAGGTTTGGCATAATCTCCTGGCCAGTCATAAACATTTGGCAGTGGACTGTCATAATTGGCATCGTACATTTTACTTACAATAAATTGCCGTTTGTCTTTTGGTTCTGGATATTCGCTTGCTAATCCAGCTGAAGCGAGAAATAATATCAGACATATTGTTCGAAGTCATATTTAAAAGTTTAATATTATTATAGATAAGATGTTCAAAGGCAGTAAAAAATTTACAAGCGCCGCTTGTACATAAGCATTTATTTGATATGAATTAAATTCAAATAAAATAAAAGTACTTACTTCTAGCATAAGCATAGTTTGCAATTCGAATAGCAATATCAATTGAACATTCACGAATAGTGCCTAACGGTGGGTAAAGGCTACCCACTTCAAGATCTTCATCTTTCACATGATCAGCAACAGCTTGCGCTGAGATAAGGAATAAATCTTCGGTAATATGATGAACTCCAGTCGCGATGACACCTAATGCAATTCCAGGAAATATGTATGCGTTATTTCCTTGTCCAGGTTTATAAACTTTTCCACCATACTTCACTTCACCAAATGGAGAACCCGATGAGAAAATGCATCTTCCCTGAAATATAGAAAAATATTATTTGAAGAAAAATATTGTTTGGAGAGTATTACGATAGCTCGCATCATACTTTAAATAAGATTTCATCAATACAAATAATTTTCATACATTTGTATAATCGTAAGCTTGTTGAGCTGTGCATTCTGCTTTGCTGGTCGGATTACTTAATGCAAAAACCAACGGTCTTTCGTTATTCTTGGCCATTTCTTTCAAGACTTCAGGAGTGAATGCTCCAGCTGCTGCCGAAGCTCCTATAAATTAATATTTCTACTTTAGATAGAGATCAAAATATATCGATAAATAAAGAATTACACACCAATTAAAACAGTTGGTTTTAC
Organism: Lepidotrigona ventralis hoosana; assembly: GCA_002806875.1. Lineage (NCBI taxonomy): Eukaryota > Metazoa > Arthropoda > Insecta > Hymenoptera > Apidae > Lepidotrigona > Lepidotrigona ventralis. Next base: position 1,372 of record NIPQ01091151.1, on the reverse strand, counting down.
TTCCTTTACAACTTCCAATAGTGATTTCATCACTTTATGATTTTTTGCATACCAAATCTTGTGACCTTCTAGGTTACCTTCTGGTCGATTTTTAACCAGCAGTCCGTCAATGTCCATCATCCAAATATTGTCACGAGCTTCCTGTTCGGTACAACCATCTGCCTCCATCGCTTTAACACAAAGATCAGCTATTCCAATAGCTGCCTATATAAGTAGAACAAATTTAAAAGCCAAAATATTGCAAATAAAGATTATTGTGAAAGTAGTAATCTGTTTAGAATATAAAGCATTGCCATACCTCACCAGCACCCAAAAATACGAATTTGTTTTCGCACATACGCTTCTTGGTTATTCTCTTTGATGCTAAAATACCAGCAACTGCAACTGCGGCAGTGCCTTGTATATCATCGTTGAACGTGCAATACTTGTCGCGATATTTATCTAAGAAACGAAAGGCATTGTGATTTCCGAAGTCCTCAAACTGTAACAATACACTAGCATGAAATATTCATGTTGCATGTAGCCGAAATGAAGGAAGGTAATGAGCGTCGTTTATAAGCGTACTTGAATAAGAACATTTTGACCATATTTTTTCACACAAGCAGCCATAAATTCATCAATCAATTCATCATATTCAGCACCTTGACTTCTAGGTTTGTTAAGACCAATGTAATGAGGATCGTTTCTCAGCTGTTCGTTATTTGTGCCAACGTCAATCGTGATTGGTAGACACTGATGCGGTTTTATGCCAGCCAGAGCGGTATACAGAGCTAATTTTCCTACTGGAATTCCCATTCCACAAGCTCCGAGATCACCTAGACCGAGAATTCTCTCTCCATCTGTTACGCAAATTGCTCGAACCGCTTGCTCAGGCCTAAATATAAATTATATTGTAAATTATAACTGTGTAAATTTTACAATCGCGTTATATGAACGTGTAGTGAACAATTCGAATAATATAATATACATCTATTATTCAACCAATTTTCAAGTAACTAGTGTAAAAATTAAGACAATAAAAATATAAGACAATTCAAGACAACTTTATTATAATATACGAACCAGTTGTTTAAGATCTCGTAAATGTGGCCTTTATCGTATATTGTTATAAATAGTCCACGAGGTCTACGATAGATAACGCCGAATTTCTGACAGGCTAATCCAACAGTAGGAGTATAAACAATTGGCATCATTTGCTCAATGTTCTCACTTAATAGACGAAAAAATAATCTCTCGTTCCTTTCCTATGGGACATGCAAAAGAATAATTATATTCAAACATTTATATATTTGTATATATAGGATCATTCAGGAATTGATCGCTATGCTATTTCTATTAATTTAACAAAAAAAAAAAAAAAAAATTTTAAAAA
>NIPQ01091150.1:25000-27139 GCA_002806875.1 Lepidotrigona ventralis hoosana | reverse complement strand
GTGCAAATATCTCGATCAGGTGTACGAGAACGGAGAAGAATAGCTCGATAAAAATTTAATAAAGCTTGGCGAAAATATCGCTAGTTGGGGAACGTTTATAGGGGGGACGTTTAATTAAATTTTTATTAGTGCCGCGCAGTGGGCAGAGTGTCCTTAAACGCGGGCCGATTTCCGGATAACACCTGAAGGATTGGCTCGTTAAAATTTTCACCCCGGCGACGAATTCTCAAACAACGGCTGCCATCCGACAGCCCGAGCACGGGATCCAGCCTCGAACCGAGTCCACCGAAAGCGTTTCCAATAAATATTCTATGCATTCTTAAATCTTCATTTGACTCTAAAAGAGAGCTACCCGATCATCGAATTTTGTCGTCTAAACTGCTATCCCTGCCTCTTCCTAAACCATAGAAAATTCATGCGCCATCTCAACCTTCCTGCAGAACGAATTAGAAGTTTTAAAAAGCCGGTTACATTGCGAATAAAGCAGAAAAGAGGAGAGAGAAAGAGAGTCAAGAGCGGGGGAGAGAAAGTGGAGTAGAGCGCTCGTTCGCGTTTATTAATAAATCCAGAAGAGAAGAAATCAGTCGACTCGGTCAATGACGTTCTATTGTTATTTGCATTGTTGCACACTCTCGTGACATCGTGGATCGATAAACCTTAGGATCGTTTACACGGAAGAATAGAACGTTGCGTAAATAACGCGTACGCACGTACGTAGTTAAAATTAATTGGCTGAAGTAACGGGGAACGGCGGTATCTGTATCGAGTTCTTTCTCTCTCTCTCGAGGATTAGTACATCCTATTCCACGGTTTTTTTTTTTTTTGTTTCTTTTGCAGTTTCGCCTTTAAAACCGCGATTAGACCCGTGGAAAACGGGAACGAATCGAACAGTGGGAAGAGAATCGATCGTCGATGTCCCCGATCAACCGATTAACATTTCACTAGGGCAACTGATCTCTCTATCTTATCGATTATCCGCGTATCGCGATCGTGCGACTCGATCCCTGAATCGTCGAGCTCTTCTCCCCGTCTTACTTGCGTCTTGGTGGTGGACACGTCCGTGAATCTAGCTCCGGGGTTGGTAACAAGCAACTAGCCAGAGAGAGAGAGAGAGAGAGAGAGAGAGAGAGAGAGCAACATAATATATTCTCGATCTGGTGGCTCGATGTTCTAAAGGCGACTATCAAGTTGTGGTCGCCTAATTTACGATCCCGGCAAATGGACGTCGGCTTTGGTGGACGCGGCTTCGGCCGCTCAAACTACCCGCATCCCTGCCACCGCTTCTCTCTTTCGCATCTCGTTTTCTCTCGACCGGGAGCTTGCAGAGCAGCGGCAAGGATCCTCCCCAGAGAGTTTGTTATTGCAGGCGGAAAGCAACGCGTGAACTTCACGATCTAGGGAGCAACATGAACAATTAAGCGGCGCAAGGGTAGCTCGAGGGGACGGCTATTTCGAATATTAAGCTCGAGGGTGGACGTTTGCAGCTGCTCGCTGGATTACTTGGATAAATCTGGACACAAATTCGGCCGGGCTGAATGGTCCGGATGGGTCACGTGCGCGCGCGAGAGAGAGAGAGACAGAGAGAGAGAGACAGAGAGAGAGAGAATGTTTGAAATAGCGGAGCGAGTTTTCCACTGAACTTGGCCTGATTTCGGTAATTACATTCGCCTTTATTATATCTAAGCTACCCATTAGCGAGTAGTTTAATTGGATAGTTCGAAGTCAATTGGAATATTAAATATCCTGCTGCCAGTGTCACGATCCGCAGATCGATGAGCTACGCGATCGGACAATTGGAACGGTAGGCCTGGCGGGAAAGCGTCCACTTCCACTGACCCGGATGAGCCGATTGATCAGATCTAATCTCAGATTCGGGCGAATCGATCCGCTCGACAATGGAGAAACTGGCAACTGGTTGCCATTTGGCATTCCCAGTTGTTGAAGAGGGATCTGTTATCTTTGATCCACCACAGATCGATCGATCTATCCGATCTAGTGTCTCTCTGCTTGGTCGAACAATGGCCCGGAGTGTAAACGTGGCGAAGAAATCGATCGAGACAAATTGAGAAAGAAGAGAGAAAAATAAGATAAGAAATCGTAACGCGGCAGAATTGGAGTATGACATCGGGAAAGACGACG
>NIPQ01091150.1:0-22500 GCA_002806875.1 Lepidotrigona ventralis hoosana | reverse complement strand
GGAGCAGTACGGGTATAATATATCCAGCGCTTAGCCTTTTTAGCCGTGGCGCGATAATTAATTAGCGTTTGAGGGCGAGTCGTTCGGACTCGGGAGTAAGCAAACGTACGAGCCGAGCGTACGGTGTACAGCGGAAGCTGCCGGGAGGAGGAAAAGCTCGGAGTATCGGGTGCTGTAAGTGTCACGCTACACGATCGTCACCATCGCCTCGGTGTCAATTTTCCCCTCGTCGAACGTGGTGATTCGACGAATCATTCGTTTCTTTTTCTCGCGAATCGTCGTCGAGCCGATCGTGTCGCGCGCGGAGGCCGTTGTTCGCTTAATTCGAAAGTTTGAGCGGGTCGAATCGGTTTAATCTAACAGGAATATACAAAAAAAAAAAAGAAAAAAAAAGAAAAGAGGGACCAATTTTTCACGCTCATTCTCAATCTCTCTGTTTCCTCCTTCTTTTCCATCTCGGCTGCCTTTCTCTTTCCATAACTTTCTCTCTCTCTCTCTTTCTCTCTCTCTCTCTCTTGCTGTCTCTAACTGTCTTCCTCTTTTCCCCTATCCGCCTTTATCTCCTTAATCCAGCCAGCCAACGAACTATCCATAAATCTCTCTGTACGCTCTTTCCGTATTAACTCCGTCATCGTGAGACCGACCGGAATACCGGGAATACGAAGAGGGAGTCGCAACTCACGCAAGTAATAAATCAACGGCCGACCTATCACCGCGACAACGGCCAACAGGAAGGTGGTACGTAAGCAATCGTCGAGGGAGGATCGTGGAAAAATCAAATTCCGCGAGACTCCGGTCCAACGAAAGAACGAACGAACGATCATTCTGCGATTTTTCGTCGGAGGTTGAAACTACCTACGTACAAAAGGTACGTCGCGTCTTTTCTTTTTTTTTTCTTTTTTGTTTTTGAAGAAGAAGAAACGGTACTGTCCAGTACCATCCAAGTTCCCGCGAATAAGAACAATTAAGTACAGAAAAGACTTTCTATATTCGAGTAACGAGTAGACGAAGAGATAGTCCTTTCTTCTCTCTCATTGTCGCTTTTTCTGTCTCGTCCTCTCACTTTCTCTCTCTCCCTCCCCTCTCTCTCTCTCTGTATCTGTTTATCTGTGTTTGACCGTTGCTCGCTCTCTGTTCGAACTAAAAAGAGAGATCAACGAAAGGGAAGAAGGGAAGCGAATCATAGTACCGTAGCAGGCGATCGTCAACGAGGCTGAACAGGCCACACGCCCGTTGTCCGTTTAATGACGATGACATTATCCTGAAACGGGCATGACGCCCCTGGCCTCGAGATGCGACGAGACCACTACCATCCTGCTGCTGCTGCTACTCGAGCTTGCACCCGGTGCACGCTGCTACTCGCGCGCGGCCACCACGTCCGCCTCGACTTTGTCGAGATAGCATCTACAGTCGACGGCGAAGGTGCGAGTGATGCCGCTCCTCGGCAGCATTATGACCATCGACGTCGCCGGTAGTCCGACTACGGCGTCCACCAGCGTCTTCGACGAGAACATGACGTGGTCTCGACCAATCGGTGGCTCTGCGTCTTCCACTAACGAGGCCCACTCGATTGACAGCGCGACGACGACCCTCAGCAGCAACGACGACGACGAGCAGCAACTGCGCCGGCTGATTGCCGCAGCGGCCGCGACCACCACGACTCGTTCACGAACCGCCCAAATCGCCGACCAAGAGCAACTCGACCAACAAGGACCAAACAGCGTCGAACAGCGTACCTCCAACGAAACTGAACGCGACACGAACGACACGAACGACACGAACGTTCGACAGGTGGAAACGATCGGGAGGACGACCGGTGACTGTGCTTGCGCTAGATTCGGTGCCGGGGACGACGTCGTGCCCGAGGGTGGCAGGCTGCCGTTCTTCGTTGGCGAGCCTTCGTTCGACGAAGCGGAGGTCGCCAACATCAGCGAGGGAAGTGGATCGATCGCCACTTCCGTTGGCTTCGACGATACCAGTACCGATCTCGGCGTCACCACCACCGATCGCGAAGACGTGGAAGGACTGAGAGAGCTGGAACTGCTGTTCGGCCTGGGCGGTATAATGGAGGATCTCGGTGGATCGTTCAACGACTCTTTCAACGAGAGTCTCCTGTTCCCGTGCAACGGCACCCGCTGCAACGAAACGTCGTACGTCGTGTTCGGTGAGAGTCTGTACCCGTCCGGGTACACGCTGCCGCACATCATTCTGGCGTCCATCCTGGCGACACTGTTGATGATCGTGATCGTCGTGGGTAACATGCTGGTGATCATCGCCATTGCCACGGAAAAGGCGCTGAAGAACATACAGAACTGGTTCATCGCTAGCCTGGCCGTGGCCGACTTCTTTCTGGGCCTGGTGATCATGCCTTTCTCGCTGGCCAACGAGATCATGGGCTACTGGATATTCGGCTACTGGTGGTGCGACATTTACTCGGCGATGGACGTGTTGCTGTGCACCGCCAGTATCATGAACTTGTGCCTGATAAGCTTGGACAGGTTCTGGAGCATCACGCAGGCGGTGGATTATTTGAAGAAGAGAACGCCGGCCAGGGCGGCGCTGATGATCGCGCTCGTCTGGCTTCTCTCCGCTCTCGTTTGCATCCCACCCCTTTTGGGCTGGAAGAGACCGACGCCCGCCGAGGAATATCCCAAGTGCAAGGTAAGGCACTCTCTTATATCTTTTATCTCGTTTTCATCTCGTCTCGAAACTTTATCATCATCTCTTTCTTTTTCTTCTTCTTCTTCTTCTTCTCGCGCGATGAATTTCTACGATATACTCGACGATGGAAGACGGAGATACAAGCCGGATTTTAAATAAGAGAGAATAAAGCAGTCTGTCGAGGGGATAGATAGCGCAAAGATACAACTGCCGGTGAGTCGTGATTCGGTCGGTTAATGTTTAAAACACAATTTGCTCGGCCGTGCTCGAGCAAACAGGAGCGGGTAATACAAGAGTTAATTATTTCCTCGGAACTGGTTGTTAGGGGTCGGACGGGCCGTTGCAGATGACAGATTACGAGCTCGTGTTCCGTCTTCCAGACGCGGAATTAAATCGGTCGTAACGAGGGGGATTCACTGGCGAAGAAAGACAGAGAAATTCCCTCTCGTCATTCACCGGATGATTTCTAGCCGGCCGTTTGTCGTCCGCTCGAACAACGTTGCCCGTTGTTACTTGACCGTGTAATTCGTTCGCTTATCGAACGTTGAATACCGCGCGAGCACTTAATTACTTCCAGCCAGGCGGACTCGTTGTTCGACTCGGTCGGCGAACGACCCAGTCACAGGCAGATAGCGCGAATCGGAGATTCAAATTTATCGGGATCGACTCGAGCTTCTTCCCCCGCGATCGCGTACTAAACCTTTCGACCTCGAAGCTCTCCTGCTTATTATCGCGGTCGTGACGCGTGGCTGTCTGTTACGCGACGACCGATTCCACTCGCGCCTCGAGTGTACATCAACGTAATACGTACAACGCGATAACACGACTCGAGACATTAAGAGTTTATGGAATTTATCGCGCTTCCGACGCGGCAGTAAATCCTCCCGATTTTCAATTAATATGAGATGATGTTTAAATCGAATTTACGGATGATAGATTTCTAGGTATTTTTAAAGGGTTTTAGCTTATTCGTCGATATATATATATAATTACGCGACACGTTGTGAATATAGTTGAACAAGTATGTTGATGATTTTATATTGAAATGAACGAAAAATGCCGAACATTTTTTTAGTAATGCGAGAAGAATTTTCTCCAAAGAAAGACTACGAGCTTGCTAATTCTAAAATCCTTTTCTAACTTTTCTAACTCTCTGTTATATATATTCAAACAAATATTATGTTACACACTTAAACATATTTGCAGACACTACTTCGGGCAAATGATATTATATTGAATATGATATTACATAAAAATTAATATAATTAACCAAAGACAAAAATAGTCAAACTTGAATTTGCTTGATCAAAGTGCATATTTAATACTAATTAAATTGTACGAATCAACGTATTACGAGTTATACGGTGATGAGAGCACACATATGGATTTTTAACATTAATAATATTTTATCGAGTGTTTCCATGCAGAATACAAAAAGAATAAAAAAACGTTTTACAAAAGTAATTTATAGAATTATGTGTGTTATTATCACCATTCTGGCAGATACAAATTGTTTTCGTGGACACAGTTTTGCACCGCAATTAATTTGAATGAAAAATTATCGATAATTTGAATAACAGGAAAAGAATTATGTATTTAAAGCGTAAAACTTCTATTTCAACTACTTTGAATTTCGTTTCCTTTAAGATTCTAACATCATACAGCAAATGGAAAAGTGTTGTCTTCTTTCAAGAAATGATAAAAAATTGAAACGTATGTAAAGACATTGAAAAATTTTATTTGCGGCTAAATCTATCGTGGTCTTGAAAATTAAAGTTTCCTCTCTACGACTCCTTAAAACTTGTTATAAGATGTTTCCCGTTATTTCATCGAACTTTGTACGTTACTGTTAAACAACAAAAATTCAAGAAATCCCAACGTTTCGTCGTTTAACTGCAATGTAAACTCTAATCTAACTTCAAAGTTCAATCGCAAGAGAAAAATCGTACAAACGAGCTTATTCAAGGAGTTGTAAAATTTCAATCTTTCAGATCTTGATAGATCGAGTCACGAGAAAAATGTTTTAGAAATGTTCAAATTTTTGCAATCTTCGAGAATAAAAGTACTCTGATTTTCTGCCCCGCTACATTGTATAGAAACATCTATAAAAAACATAGACTTCGGATGATCAACACAGAGGCTTCATTCAAGCTTTAAAACGAGACCAGGTAGATTGTCGTACAATTTCCTTTCGCAAAGTTACTACAGTTTCAACTATCGACAATTTTTCATCGCTGCGCGTTGAATTATGTACTCTTGCTCCAGTAGGTCATAAACTTTTCTCTTACTTGTTCCAAGAGGATTTCCTAGCGCGCAGAATGTCCTTGCGATACGTAAAATTTCACGAATAATAACCGGACCAATTATAAAATACCCCCGAGACTGCTGACTCCTTTAAAATCAGATAGCGGCAGATACGGTGTATGCTAAAAGGCAGGATTTTCCCCGCACGCGGCATTCTCTCGGTTTATCCTGGTCACACGTTAGGGGCGGTCGCCTTTTATGCATCGGGGAGACCCACCCTCGTCGCCCCTCGACCCCTGGAAACACGCTTATGTCGGCCTGCACGAAACGCCACCGTGCAAGATTGCAATTCTATCCGCCGACACTTTGCTTCGCGGTGTTGCTGACTTTTCTATCATTTTGTCCCGTTTCTTTTCCCCCTCTTTCTCCTTCTTCTTCTCGTCTCGTCTCTCTCTCTCTCTCTCTCTCTCTTCTGCCTTTTTGTTTCTGCTTTCTCTGTACGAAAATACGTAGTTGCATCGCGGCGTGCGACTTGCGAGACGCGATCGAAGTCGCTGGCTCGGAAACACGAATTTTCGTCGACGTGTTTCGGGGAAGCCGAAACGAAGCTTTATCGTTCCCATTGATCACGTTGTTTCTCGCTAATTGGAAGGCTCCGTCGGTCGGTCGGTCGGTCGGNTAATTAACTAACACTGTGTTTGTAATAGTAATTAATATTTCTACGCGCGCGCAGGATCAGTTCCTTTGTTCAAACGTAAGTCAAACTTACGTGTATATTGGACTATAAATCTCGTCTGATAGTTAGAGGAGAACGAGGCTTTAATAATCTCTCTATCGAACAACCAATAACTACGATCACAAATGTCCTCGTTTCCTTCCCCCTCGGAAGACCATGGCGTTCGACAAGAAAGGAAGGAAGGAAGGAAGGAAATTCATTTCTTCGCGGTTTCTATTTCAGGCCGAGCAGACCTAGTACCTCGAGTGCAACAATGGTACCAAGGACAAAGAGAGTATCAATCGCGGCGTCAAAGGCACAGAACTGTAAAATGTACCGTCACGATGAATTTCTAATCCTCGACAGTCCCCCACCCCACCACCCTCCGTCGAAAAGCCGCGAATCGTCCAATCGTAGGAACAGAAATGGAAAAACGTCCGTGTATATATAGTTATTCGTGAAAAGGGCGACACGTCTTTATTGAAGAAAGAATCCCGTCGGAGGAAGGTGGATTTCGGTAACCAATAACTTGGATTTCACTCCCTTCCGCGGAAATAATTCCGGCATCGATTTCCTCTTTCTTCCCGATCTTTCACCCTATTTCCAACTCTCAAGGTTTCGCCCCGAGAACGCTGGAACAGAATAGAGCCAGCGCTGAATGCACGGGCAGAATGTTTAAACTGGATTGTCGGTTGTTCGCCGCGTGACACTTTTAGACGGAGTTAACGCACACTGTTTTAAGTTTTATACACGGTCGAGTGATGCAGCGGAGATGCGATGATGAAAAAGTACAGTAAATATCTCCGATTTGAAGCTTCGTTTTCGAGGGAATCGAGTTTGAATATTCATCGAGTACACATGAATTCTAGACACGGCGAAAGTAAGTAGGAAATGTGGGACAGAATTTTTTTAAGTAAGATGCTTCGCTTTTTGAGAAAGTCAAATGAGTTCCAAGATATTAAATATTATTCGACGTTTTTTCACACGTGGAATAATCTCTTACAAGCAAGATCCCCCAAATTTGTGATTTAACATCAACTGTACATAAATGCTTTCCCCGAATGACGAGGAACAAAGAATCAGTCCTAAACTAATACACTTTCTAAGACAATCTTTATAGTAAATTGTAAGAATTAGCTCCAAGTTATACTAACAACCTACTAATAATCACTAGCTCCAAAACAACAACCCACACAAGTAGTAGATGCGACTTTAAATAATGAAAATAAAAGAAAGAAAAATAATCTCTTGTTATTCAAGAACATTACTTAACAAAGAAGAGTTTTATCCTACATCTTTTTCTTATTCTTTCGCAAAGAAACACTTGGTGGCCGCTTTTACACGTAATTCGAAAAGAATATTTTAAACTTTTGAAGGACTTTATGTTCAGAATGTGGAAAACATCTAAGACTTTTTATAGAGTGCGGTAACTTTCCACGAAGGCAAGTGTTTGTCATTTAATCGGGAGCGCGCAATTCAATTAAGGACATTCCGAAAAATGTAATTTTTTCCCCGGTGGGAGTGCCGTACTCGCGAGAGAGAGAGGAGACCGGACGGAATGCAATTATTTAGAGGGCTAACGCGAGAGATGTAATCGTTTCCTCTGGGTTTCGCGCTGACGCCGCGGTTAAAGAGCACGAATCCGTCCGAATCTGGATGAAAAGAAGCAACGGTGGCTGGACAGGAGAAAGAAATTTAATTGGATCGGACAAAACGTGGCCAACGGCATTTCGGTACACGGACCGGTGGGGGGCCAGCTTGCGTCTGCCATTTTCAGCTCCGTTGAACTTAATTGAAGCAACCTCATAGATCCGAGCCGTGCTGCACTCGACGCGCTTCGCAAAGCAAAGCTATAATGCCCTGCCTGCTTTTCTGACCTGTGAAATCCACCGTGATTTTCCACCCCTCAAACAGGATAATTGACCTTAAACACGGCCCGTTTGATAAGATCGGTCGCAACAATCGGCTTGAAAACGCAAAAGGGATCGCGATCGCTCTCGCGAACTCGCTCGGAGCTCGAACTGATCAACTCGGACAAGATGCATCCTCTTTCGCAAAGGAGAAATATCAGAGAAATGTGTGCGTGCACTGTTGAAGCTCGGATAGCCTCAGGAAACGAAAAAAAAAGTCGTGGTCGAAGCATTCTCCATCGAATCGCGAGGCGGTTATAACAAACTTAATCAAAACATATCGAAACGTTCTAATTCAAGACTTCTTATTAGCATGAAGAATCTATTTGGTAGTTCGCCCCTTTTCCATGCCGACTCAAAACTAATTCATTTGCACAAAATTAAGTCTACTCAATATATACTTTCGTCTCGTTTACATCGATTTCCTCGTTCCTCTGCCACGGAATTGACAACGCGACATCGAACTACCGATCGATGACTTATAATCACGATCGTTGGCAAATGTTTGGTTATGGAATAACTCTCGGAGGCAGAGCTCAACGAAGAACGTGAACGGCGTGATTCCGGTGAAAATGGCCAAGGCTGCGCGTGGTCTTCTCCGACGAATGGTTGTTGTTTGCGCCGCAGTGAGCGCCGATTTCTCCGGGCCGATTGAATATTTATCTCGCCGGGGATTCGTAACACGACAGACCGACCCGATTGCCTTAATTCGCCGCGCGAATTCGTGAATTTTTCAATCGCGTCGGCGGACTTACACGACGCTGCGCAGGTGATTTCGTTCCCACGGTTTCTTTCGGCTGACCAGCGGACGGCTCACGGCTCGAGACTGAAGAACGTTGTTATTCATGGTTTCGTGAATTTTCGTGCTCGGCAGCGCGCTCTCCGCGCGGCTGCTCGTTACGTTGCGACAAGCAAGCCGTTCTCCCGGAGGAGAACAAGAAACGAGGGGGAAAGAAAAAAAGAAAGAAGAGAGAGAGAGAGAGAGAGAGAGAAGAGAAACGAGATGAATTTTTCATTAAGAAAGCCGCGAGTGTAAACGCACGGTTGAAAATGAAGGAGAAGACAGAGGGGGGAAAAATATTCCGTAACCGTGAACCGTGAAATTCGCCCGTGGAACGGAGGCACGGTCTGGAGGAGTGGTGTCGGTGGCCCACTAACGTTTGACGTCACCGCGAGAGACTTCGCCTCTCCTTCCTCGTGCCCAACCCGGTTTTTCTCTCTTCTTGGCAGAGAATGGAAACGGCGTGACCAGGTGACCGATAATACGGGGCAGAGTCGAGAACAGGCGGAGGAGGAACGCGCGCGGTTTCAAGGATGCGGAAGAATCGACCTCGTCACTTTTCGCTAACTAATCACCCGGGTGAATTCTCTCCCCCCGGAGGTGCGGCCAGCGGAAGCTTGTTTCTCGATCGTAGATCAAAACGGAGCGTGAGATGAAACAGCAAGGAAAGAAAAATGAAGAAAAGAGAGACCGAGACTGATCGAGCATCGAGGAATCTTTGCTAAAAAGGCTCGTTATTCCGCGTGTTTGCGCAATAACGACACCCGCCTCGTACTTCCCAATCGTCGCTTTTCAATCTTTTTAGAGCCAGCCCGCTGGAGTAAACAGGCGGAGAGAGAAAAAGCAGCGGCCCGAGCCACCGAGTGGTGTCACACTTTCGAGACCAGCCTCGCGCAAAAGGCATTATGCAAGCCGGTAAAAATGGCCAACGCTCGAGGAGAAGGGAAGATCAAACGATTGAAGTTGGTCAAAGATTGAAGTTTACTAGCGCTAATCGCTCCGCCTCGACTTTGAAGTTAAATTACTGGCCGTCTGCAGGAAAAAAAGCTTCGAATTTGATTTGAAATGAAACATGCCAATGACGTTAAACGGGTACGAGAAAATCGTGACAAACTCGTACCCGAACGGAGTGGAATTCGTTACTTTTGCGCCTGAAACAGTAAATGGAATCTGCTAGACTGAAACAAGGTAGGGCGAAATACGATACCAGATATTACCAGAGGGTGCGATAGAATACCGGTGGTCTACTAGACAGATCTACTAAGCAGTTTCATCGTAGTCCCGCCCGCGGTATTTCCTGATAAAGTCCGAAATGACTCTGGCTCCGTCCTACAGTTTACTTTGATAATTACTCGTGTATCAGAAAGCTCGATTTATCACGGATTTGATGAAGGCTCCCGTCGAATATCGCATTAGTCAGTTTCTAACTTGTTAATACGATCGTCTCTTGGCCAGACGAATTTCTACAACCGTGCGAACAGTTAATCTTTCTGGCGCGAAAAAAGTAATCTTGAGCCAAACTGACTCAGGTAGTCTGATAGAAAGATTAGAAAAATTCTGTTTTAAGCGAAAGCTGCAAGACTTGTTAAAAACTAAACTTCAAAAAGCCACTGTACTTCAAATGATAAATAAAGAATTGTTCTATCGTGCGTAACATCCAGCAATACTATATACATAAATCGGCACTAAATGTACCAGCATTTTACATAAGGGGTCAAATGATTCCAAGCAAAGAATTTTTCTCGGTAAAAAATAAGCTAAGAGGAAGAACAGAAAACGAGAAATTGAATAATCAGATAATATAAGAATATACAAAAAGTCAGATTAGCGAAAGGAATAACAACGAATGTACGATTTTAAAGTAAATTTTGACCCTTTGGTACGATTCAAGGGGTCATTGACCAAGGGGTCATTTGACCAAGGGGTCATTTGACCCCGCTTGGTACGATTAGTGTTAAAGAAAATGAATGATCTAACATACATATATATTGGATTTTTAATTTTCTTCGAACGTGTCGCAACTATGCGATAGAAGACAAATAGCAAAGCTAACGACAGATAAGTGAAATGCAAACGAAAGGCTGCCCTTTCAGAATCTCAGAGTGACGAAGGTGTTATACCGCGGGAGTCGAACGAGCTTCGTTCAAGGGCAGCGTTCCATTTTACTCCGGCGTGTTCCAGGCAGAGACGGCGGACGTAAATTAAATTGAATTAGACTCCAACCCGCGTGTAATACACACGCTCGTATTTCACGTTCTAGGCCGGGTGCGCGTCACTTTTAAGCGGAACGTCGCGTCGTCGCTCTCGCATTGTAGAACGGCGCGGCGTAACCCAGTTCTGGCACGCGTATCGTCCGTACGGGGCGCATGACCGTAAAAGTTATTATGCATAACTCGACTCTCTCTCTCTCTCTCTCTCTCCGCGATCCGCGATCGAAAGTTTCGCAGAACGTGGAAATTACGTTCATTCGCGGAGTGCACGTTGCGAAGAAGCTCGGTAAAAATCAACCCCGTACTTCGTTAAAAACGCCCGTATATTTTGTTAAATTGAACGAGCAACTCTTTTTCCCACCGCGAAAGTTACCACGGCAAATTCATCCCCTTTGAGCGAAGAATTCAACGAATTCCGCTTTCTCTTTGCTCGTCGCGTCGCTGGTAACGAACGTAATCGCAGGAGAGACTTGAAATGCTTTTCCACGATTGAAAGTTCTGTCACTTTTGGATGATGATATGTACAGGCTAATGAAAGTTTTCGGAAATTTGTAAATTATCATTGTTATATCTTTAAAATATTTATATATAGGCGTACATTTCACAGAGATCACGAAGCAATTAATTATCAATTACGCGTTATATCGATAAATGAACATTCGATGGAATCATATTCAACATTTATTAACGCTCATGATATAACAGCCCGTAATTTATATTTCTTCGAATCGAAATTTTACCGACGTATAATTAAAATTGTTCCCCTGTAAAAGCGGAAAATGTAATTTATCGTGTCCTTCGATTGCGATCCGTATAATTCATATAAATACGAAATCGCCAATTTCCTTTGCTGCTTATTGTTTTTCGTTCATATAATAGACACTCGCGTCCAGATAATGGGGCTCAGTTCGATTAATCGGACATTAACTAAAATTTCGTTCCAATCAATGGACTTCGGATAAATGGAATTCTACTGTACCCGTTACACAGAAACTGTTGTGTTCATAAAATTTACAATACCCTTTCAACGTTTTATTTTTATCGTGCAATTTTATCGTAATTTTTAATAACGATTAATAACGCTAAATGTACCGCTTGGCGAAGCATATTATTCCGCGTGAAAGCGTCGTGAAAATCATTGAAAAAAGAAACTTTACAAAACGATCACGCATTTCACTCGTTCCAACAACGAAAAAAGCTTTGTTGCTTGTAAAAATTATCGAAGAAACTTCGCCAGTCGACAGACCGTGTTCGTTCATTAGCTGAAACGACAAAACTTCGCGCGACGAATCTCCTTTGTTAAGAACAGTCAAGTTAGTGTCAATTATATACCTCTGAGGTTTGCCTTAATTTTATTATGTACTAAGCCTTATGGTTTCTACCCGATACTTGCTTGAATCAAAAAAATGTTAAAAATTACTACCATTGAGTGCTGCTCGTAAAGAAAATTGTCTTTGAATATTGTTTAACATACTGCTTGTAAAATTACCAACTTGTGAAAAACTGATTTAAAAACTGCTTTAAGAAGTGCCTTAATTTTCTCAAAGTCCTGCTTTTTATCGAGCCTTGGATTATCCTTTCCAAAGGAAGGGTTGTAGAGCAAGGGATGTGTTAAGATCAATCAGGAAGTATAGTGGAAGATTTCCAAAATTTCCTATCTCGTCACTTATACCATCTTCGAGTACGCACGACTTTATTACATGGAATTTATAATTTTTTAAGTGGTCAAATTCCTGATTTGCGACGCTAGGTTGGAGCACATTTATGTTACGAGCATTGGGTGACCTTGATCCTTACCACTCTTGATCAGCCATCAAATACGCGAAAGAAACGAAATCTGCGTGACAAAGTGGCCATTTAACGTTGATCCGTTTCTGTTACAGCTTTCGGAGGATATCGGCTACGTTCTTTACTCCGCGCTCGGCAGCTTCTACATCCCGTCATGCATCATGGTGTTCGTGTACATACGCATTTACTTCGCGGCGAAGGCCCGTGCGCGCCGCGGCATCCGGAAGCAGCCACGTCCGCGCGCAGTGGTGCCACCCGAATCGCCGGACGTCAGGCAGACTAGCTTCACGCAAAGCACGCCGGCCACTGACTCGAAAAAGCCGCCTGGCTCCGCGATGGAGAACGTCGCCACCATCGAGAACCAGCCCGTGCAAATCCCCATTGTCACCTGCGACTTTGCCAGCGATGTTAGCACGTCTGAAGCGGATCCTGGCGGGGGCAACAGCATTCCCATGGAGGAAAAGGACACTCTGAAGGTTAACACGCTTTATTCGTTTCGAACGACGTTTCTTGTTTGAACAGCTGCGCACTATTCGCAAAACTAAATATATGGGGATATATGATGTATCCGAAATAAAGTGTTCATGGCTTATGCAGAGTGAGTGGAAAGAAAGATTCGTCACTTCTACAGTAGACAGTGCTCGATAACCGAAAGATGAAAAAAAGTGGACTAATGAACGTGGATCGAAAAATTAATAGTTTCAAAGTAATAAACAGATCCTTTCGTTTCGGTTGAAATTGTTGTGAAGAAGTTGGAATGCTTACGGGAATTTTTGACAGAGTACGTAATTCTTTAATACGAAAATGTCGAGTATGTATAGAAATGGAAGGAGGACACGTAGAAAATCCTCCGTAATCAAAAAAAAAAAGAAGGAATTATAAAATAAATTTCTACTTATTACATACAATATAATAGCGAAGAAATTCGTCTCTTCAAGTGAAACAAAAAATCGTTTGTAACTTTAAAACTATTAATTTTTCGACCCACATTTATTAGAACTTTTTTGAAGCTTTTTAGAAGTTGTGAATCCTTTTTTCTATTCACTGTATGAAGTCTTCGTGACTTAAATACTGTTCATGGCTATTTTTATAATTCAAATTAATGCCAAAATAACCCGAGATATATGATATATGATATAATGATGCATTTAAATTTCGTTTCTTGTGAATTTAGTTATGATTAAATATGAGAAAGATCGGCATAAGATTATTGCAGTTAAAATAGATCTCGTCAAAAACAAGCGATACTTTCTGAACGACTTAATACACTTAACCTAATTGACGCATTAAATTTTGAAAAGAAGCTTCGTAAAATATGAAGTGGGAGTCGCCTGACTTTCGCGTAACTGTATAGAAAAATGCATTCAAAGTACTCTTTCTCTAAAAATTTCTTCCTTGTTCGAGAATTGATGCACAATGGATCCGTACGATACATATAACGACGTTATTCTTTCCGACGGTTCGTCCCATCAAGATCAGACCATCTATAACGCTCCGGAGCTACGGACACGCATTTTATATTCCGCAAGTGCTTGTACATATATGCTCGAACTCGAAGTCAAGCAAACATTAGCCTTTGTTACCCCGGAATACGAAGAAACCTACGTTATCGGCTTGTTCAAACGTATCCCGGCTCGATACCCCACCCTTCGCAACTGGTCTCTTATTTTCCGTGAATTTCCCTCATCCACTCGCAAGTGGAACGTCAAACATGTCGCCTTTTTCTAAGTGTGTGTAGCAGATCGTGCGGTTTCGGATGGCACGAAACAGGAGGGAAACACCTGTCTCCGTGCTCGCATCCCCAATACACTTACTCAATAACTTTTTCGTAGTCTGCCATCTGAATACAGCATCGCTGCTTGGCGATACAGTCACGCGCTCCTCGAAATATCTCCGATACGCAACCCAAAAAAGAAGAAGAAAAAAAAAAACTCCAAAAGTAAATCTCCAAAAGTAGAAATTCGCTATTGGATTTNACCCCAAAAGTAAATCTCCAAAAGTTGAAATTCGCTATTGCTTTTCCGTTTCCTCCGCCTCTCCCCCCCCCCTCCTGGTTGTAACATAGTGCAAACAGAATCGAATAAAAGTCCCGCGAATCGAGAGCACAATACTTTATCGCTCGAGTATCGAGATTGAATCGATCATGTACGTGCACGGTTTCTTGGAACCGCCGCTTCCGTGCGTTATGAGCGTCGCTCATAAATACGATGCATAAACCGATCTCGCCGAAAGCTTATAGTTTGATATATTTGTCATTAGTTATTACATTCATATAATGGACTGTGACAGTCTGCAAGAGTGATAGTTGCAACGGAATAATTAATAACATCTACTGAACATTCATAGTTTGAAGGATCAGCCAAAATACTTCTTGCAACTTAATTTCTGAAGAAACTTGTTCAATAGAGTTCCTTATTGAAAAGTATAGTGGTAGAAACAATACAGTGTGTTACTTTTAAATCACTCCAAAGGTGAATTTCATTTGCAAAAAGGTAAATTCGATCTGGGAAAGAGTGAGCTTTATTCGTAAAAAAGTGGATATGATTTGCAAATGGAGTTAGTTCGGAGCAAACTTGGGCAAAATTTTAATAATAATTTGTAAATAAATTTTTGAAACAATGTTCTTCAGTATTTGACAAATAATGGATTTCAATTAATGGTATGTAGCTGATTTGATCAATTAGAAGAATTTGAAGTTATGCAAATAATTGGAAAAATAATAAATCGAGAAGACTTGTCCTGAAATAAATATAAAAATACTCAAGTGAGAAAAAAAAATATATTGGTATGTATTGTCACGGCAGAAAATTGTCTTTTGTAGCTTTTAATAGGACTCGTTCCTCAAACATTTGATGAACAAAATTTGGGAGGGGAATATTATATTTTATAAATATTTGTTTTACTAATAACTCACGGAGCATATCTAAAAATTTCTTCTATCGTCATCAAAATAACCAACGACATTTCAACTTGTGTTTGTAGGTAAGTGTAGTAACTATGTCGTAGTCGCGAAATAAGGCACAGTAAATATAAACGTTGGGCATTACACCTTGACAAATCAAGGTTCTGGCAAATAGTAAATAATTTAATTCACGAGTAAATCATTTAATTGGAAATAAATGAATTTAATTTCTCTGCGAGATACTTAACAACGTAATTTCGTTACTTTACAAATAGATACTGATTCCTGGGACTGAACTTTGAAAAGTAATGTAAAAAAAAAGTAATGCTGCCTGAGAACTTGTCTGATTTGGAGTGCAAAACACCAGCATGTTCGGTCTAAACGTTCTTCTACCAATGTCTGTTGAGCAGGTAACGATCCCAGTCCCGGTGCAAAAGAGCAGCCTGAAGGCAACGCTGTCAGTAAACGGCGACGGCCAATCGAGCGTGCCGTCGCGAGGCAGGGCGCCCAGCGTCGGCATCGACGTCGACATGGTGTCAGAGTTCGACCCGTCGTCGTCGGACAGTGGCGTTGTATCCAGGTGTGCGGTGGTGAAGCCTCTGAAGATCCGACTCTGCCAGCCGATCTTCGGCCGTAAGAATCTCGGTAAGTTCAGAAGAGAGCACGGGGACGGAGGGCGTACGTCCGGCAAGGACGAGGCTAGCGTCGAGGCGAAATCGTCGAAACCACGGGACCCGGAGAGAGAGAAGAGGAGACTGGCGAGAAAGAAGGAGAAACGAGCCACGCTGATACTCGGTTTCATCATGGGCAGCTTCATCGCCTGCTGGCTGCCGTTCTTCGTCCTCTACATCGCGAAACCCCTGTTCCCGCGCGTCGAAATACCCACGCAGGCGTTCGTCATCGCGTTCTGGCTCGGCTACATGAACTCCGCGCTGAACCCGTTCATCTACACCGTCTTCAACAAGGACTTTCGCCGCGCGTTCCGCAGGATACTGTGGAAATAATCCCGCCGCTCCTGGACGAACGTTCTCGAACGGGATCCAGGCAACGCGAAAAATAAAAATTCCCCTCGATCGGCGAATCAATCGCCGCTGCGAGCTGCTGGAACAACGATGAAGGAGGGATCGAGCAAGTACACCCGAGAAGACGTCTCCGCGCGAGAAAGTTGAGAGAACGTTGTCACGGCCGTTGTTTGAGGGTGTGTTGCACGAGAGAGGCGA
This sequence comes from Lepidotrigona ventralis hoosana, assembly GCA_002806875.1. Taxonomy (NCBI): domain Eukaryota; kingdom Metazoa; phylum Arthropoda; class Insecta; order Hymenoptera; family Apidae; genus Lepidotrigona; species Lepidotrigona ventralis. The sequence continues at coordinate 6,069 of NIPQ01091150.1, read as the reverse complement.
GAGCCTTGGGAAATTCCGGCCAGACTGTAAAAACTCTCGCGGGATACAAACTCGTTGGAACTCGAGTCTGCCGGAATTGTCGTTAGACACGTTATCTTCGCAAGGTGTTCGTGTCTAACGCGGATAACCGGCTCTGGGAAGAAATCGTAAGGAAGCTGAGAAATTCCGATAGCCCGTTTGCCGGTGACGACCATGAATCCTCTGCGAGACTGTCGTCGACTACCGGCGTGTTTCAGCAACTGCTGCTGCTGCTGCTGCTCCCTCGATCGGACACAACTTCCGACTGGTTGTCGATTCAATATGACATCGAATAGAAGACAGATGGAACTTGATCGTGATTTCAAAAACTAATTGTATCGAGGGGAGAGGTGTCGTTTGACGGACGTTTCTTTTCCTATAGCCGGCTCGAGGGGGCGAGTTTCGTTCGTCGTCGACAGCTCGCGAGCTCTCTGTCGCGAGTCCCTGGCAGAGTCGAACCTTTATCATCGAGACCACCTCGCCATCGTTCTTCGTCGGAGGAAGAAATTTGGACGAGGCTGATTGTCCACGGTTGTTCTTCCTTCTCCGAGTTCCTTGGACAGACGGCGCGCCCGATCCCCGATTGTAAATTAAAAGTCGCGACAATCCACTTACTATCGATGTACGTGAATGTAGATATGTATAGCATACGTGTACGTGTACGTGTGCGTGTATAATACGGCCGTCGCAGGAAGTTTCTGTTCTCCGATAGCATCGTGGAACGTAGGCGACCAAGCGAGGCACATGGTATCTCGCGTTCGTTTGACTTCGCTTCGAAAATTCACGCTGCTGTTCGATTGGATTCGTTCGTTCGCGCGAAACAGGGTCGAATAATCTCGACAATTTCCGAAGTGTGGCAACTATCGAATGGAAAGAGAAAATGGCACCGTGTCGAGGATTGCAAAAGGGAGTCAAAAGAGAGAAAAAAGGAAAGAGAGGGAGAGTCGAGACTTCGCTGCCCTGTTTCGCGCGTGAAACGAAAAGTTTCGGCGTTGCATGCGTAGCGCGTGTAATAATAATACACGACGGTCTTATATGCGCGGATGTTATACGCGCACACAACGACAGGATAGACGAGGATCTCGAAGCGAGCACGAGTTCACGAGAGACGGTGATCGAAACGATCGTCATCGGACAAATAAAACTACGAAGAAAAGCTAATGAAACGAAAGAGGTATGTTTCCTATCAAATAGGTACGCACCGTTTTATCCATAGGACCGATAACACGGCTACGGTTTAATCGTCGTGTAATCGTCTAATCACGACAGTTTTTTCGAATTCTATCGACTTAAATACGTGGTAAGGATGATGAAAGCGTAACGATACGTATTGTCATTAAAAAAAAAAAAAAAAAAAAAAAAAAAAAAAAAAAAAAAAAAAAAAANAAAAAAATTAAGTAGGAGTTTCTCCAGTTTTGAAAATTAAACGAGAGAACAGAGAAGAGAGAGAAGAAACACGGGGAGGATGGGAGGGCGGAAGAGATGAAACGAAGACTTTTCGAGACGATCGCTTTGCACGACGTGAAAGATCGGTCGAAATGGAATTAAAAATTTCTGCACGAGAGCAGGGACGAGGGGTAGGGTTTGCAACGTTTGCAACGCTGAGTTTCAATTTGCCCTGGCTTGAAATATAAAATTTGATTACTCCGCTCTGGCGAAACCGTGTTTAAAGATGAACGCGCAGCTATATTTGTTTATTGGCGCGGCGCGAAGCCGACACAGAGGACCCTGTGCGGTTTCAATTATTACGCGGCATTACGCAATGTTTGCGCGCCAGGGTGCCAATTCGCGATCGGCCGCTTTATATTTAACACCTGCTGGCCTCACCAAGGCACCGAATCCACCCTCGAAATCGATCAAACCGGCTCGAAACCCGCCACCCCCTTTTATTCGAGCGCGCAGCCAGTTTTACTTAATCGATTACCCTCGCCGTCGGTACACGCGACAATTTTCCATCCGGTCCTTGTTTACACCGATCAGATTTACCGGGAAATTTTTATCGGTAAATATGATCTCGTTCGGCAAGTATTGCAATCTTTCGTGAAAATGGGGGAAAACCTCGAAATGTGATATTTAGTTGCTATTATTAATTATAAATTGGTACTTGAAAATTGTTATTCAAAATTTCTTCGAAAAATTACCTTCAATTAGTATTACGAATTAGCGAAAACGCGTATTATTCCGATAGTTTTAGAAGGAAAATGTGTAACAAAGTAAAATTTCATATCGTTGCACATAAGGGAACAGCCTGACATTTACGTGCACGGCTGTTTTTAATTTTAAAAGTCGCTGGTGACCACGAAGAATGTTACGTGAAATACGTGCACGGTTGGCACGTCTGTCCCTCTAACAGCGATTCGAAACAAATCAAACAGTGTCAAAAGCGTTGCTCGTAAATCGAAAACGGTCCACCCCATCGGAACAAATTTCGGAAAACAATTTCCACCGGTGCTTTTTCACCGGCGCGTTCAATCTGGTCACTTTCCATTTCGCAGATTAAAGATCATCCTCGCAGACTGACCGCGAGGATCTCGAATTAAAAAAAAAACCTACTTCGGGATTTCTGTGCCGAGGGATCGAAATCCGGCTATTTTCGATCCAAGAATTAGGAATCAAGAGTCTCTTTGCTTCCGCCCGCTTTTTTCCAACTTTCGGGATTCTCGTTTCCACGGCGGAGAGAACGTGTTTTTCGGAAGAACGGTTGTCGTTCGAATCGCAAGCATGGCATCGACATTATCGACAGACATTGTAGACTATCAGAGTCATCGAAATTATAGGTTCTCAACTTTTCATAGGACTACAATTCCCGCAGAACTTTTCGAACGACTTGCTTGTCCGTGAAAAAACGTACGGATAAAAGCTTTCGATTGTTTCAATCCCTTTGACGTTTTAAGTTTGATTGTCAATTTTTCATCAGAGATACCGTTCTCGCGCAGCTTTCGTTTCCATCCTTTTTTTTTTTCGCCGCGAGTTTCATATTTTTGTCGTGCCGCGGATCAACGATTTTTCAACGAAAATTCGTGAAAAAGAAAAACAGCCGCTAGAACGAGACGTTTTCCCGCATAACATTTATCCGCGGCACGCGAAATTCGAAACTAATTTACGAATTAGCCGCAGCCTCTTTACAGTCCCGCGTGCATGCGGCGCGTGTGTCACGCGTGCACGCATCTACGTGACACGCAACGCGCTACAACGATAAATCAATAAAGCGTACGTACGTGTGTACGTGGTACGTGGCGTGTGCCTGGCTTTCTCCTCGCGTTGCCTCTGTCCCTTTCCGAACAAGCTCGACGCGTTACAACGACAAACTGGGGCAAAGTGTCGAGGGAGTAGACGAACGAGAGGGTTCCTCGAGTATACAGAACCAATAAGAGACGTGCTGATAAGATTGCGACGTTCGCGGGACGGATTATTAGCATAGCCGAGATCGATAAAGCGTGTACACGCGAGTACACACACTGTGTGTACGTTTCATTCTTTTTCAGCCGTTCTCGATAGACGGGTCGTGCATTAAACTATCGTAGAAGGGTTGATGTACCTCGATGATTATCAGGATTCGGCCAATATAAGGTGCAAACAATTGACTATCGAGTGAAAAGCGAGCAAGTCTTCAGTGGAAATTAATTTCGCGTCGACATTAGCGCCGAAATTAAGAGAAATATCAAACCACGGAGTAACCGGAATAAGGATGCGTTTTCATCGCGATATTTGTTTCCTCGATTCGATATTTGTCCTCTACGTGTTAATCCCTACGATCGTAAACCGGTGGCAGAATATCACAGCACTTTATAACGCGAAGTCCTGCGCACATTGAACGATCGACTGGATCCTTGGGAATTTATCGCGCGCGAAATAAAGGCGAGCGAGTGACGCTCTAGCGAGATATTATGTTCTTGAAACGGCGCGCGTAAACGGAAGCCGTAAACGGCGAGATGGTATACACGTAACCGAGTGGAATTTACGTTCGAAACCGCGAGCAACCACGGATACGCGGATACGGCCCGGATACAATATTTCAGACGATCGAGCGTCGATACAGGACTCCCCGTTGCTTTTTCTCCCCAACTCCACCCCCGCCCTCTCTCGAGCGAGATTCGTTTCATCATCGTCGACGTTCTTTTTTTTCGTTTCGTCCGTTTCTCTTTCACGATCTATTGATCTCGCGCCAGCTCGATCCGATCGGCGGGGGAATCGTCGAGCGGGCGCGGAGAAACGCGAAGCAATTTCGAGAGCTCGTGCCTTTTTCTCTTCTGCTTCTCTCCCCGTCGCTGCACCGATACTCTATTCGATCTCGCGTAACAGAGAATCCCTCGTGTGAACCACCTCGTCGTGTTTCCTTCCGAAACAGCCGGAGACCGATCGGGGATAATCGAAGCGGCAGAGGATCGAGATAATATATAACACGCAGCAATAGGAAGGGACAAACGAAAAAAAAAAGAAAAAAAAAATCGTCGAACGTTTCTCATCGTTGTTAGCTTCAGACTTTTAATTAGAATTCGATATTTAAGGTGTACGCGAAGTTCAAACAGCGAGACTCGATGTGATGTTTTCCTGTAAATCGAGTCGCTCGTAAGATAATAGGACTAAGCTTCGATTCTCGGACGAGAAGCTGTGTAATAAAGTTTAAGGTGAAGCTAATTGTAAGTCGAGAGCGAAGAGAGAGAGAGAGAGAGAGAAAAGAAGAAGGAAATACCGTGAATCCGTAAAATGCAACGTACTAAGTAAATTACGACAACGTACTGTCGTTTTCCATTAAAATACTGTTTAACGAAACTACGTGTACGCGGCTCGTATCTCGCCTTAGGCGGGCGACCGAACATTTTTTGCAATCCAAATTTTTCGATGAATCTCTCTGTGTGTCAGTACTTAGTTTACCTTACCATACGTACACACGATGTTAACGTAAGCGGTTATGCGTAAGAAGACTTTAACGAAAAGGATCTGAATCGCGCGAAGAGATTCCAAACGGAGGATCCACGAAGAGTGAGAATACGACGAAGAACGATTTCGATGGACTGATGTAAAAAATAAAAAAAAAAGAAAAAAAGGAAGAAGAAACGAGGTGAAAGGTATTTAAAAAGGGGGGGGGGAAGCAAGAAAAACTATCATTCTAATTAAATATTACGCTCGTACCGTCTCTGAACCTAAGCGACACGCGACACGTTGTCACGAGATTGACATAATTAAAATTAACGAAGACACGATGATACTTTGTATTTATACACGTTGTACACAGATATGTATATTGTTACTAATATTATTCTTATTATATTATTAACAGATTACCATTATTCTTATTATCGTTCTCATTATCGTTCTCGATTATATATTACCATCAACCATCATGTTCTTACGCATCGAGCAATCCAGCGTCGCCGCAGAGATCCAACAGATCGACCATTAATTATCGTTTCTACTCGCCGAGCGATAGCACTATTACCCCTTTGTCCGGCCGAGATTCCGCAGTGGAGATCGTTCGTTACGTCCATCTCGCTAACGATCTATTTACTCGATTCCAATCAAACTTTTCCCCAAAAATATCTCTCCTTCGGCCCATCCGAGTCGACGACGCGACGGCGGAGAGACAGAGAGAGAGAGAGAGAGAGAGAGAGAAAAAGAGCCGCCCGAGCAGAGCCGAGTTGAGCTAAGCTGAGCCGAGCCGAGCGAGCGAGCGAGCGGCGAGCTGCATCCAATAAATTTACACAGTCATAACCAGACACTTTTATCGTTTCGATTCATCTTGCGGGAACGCAAACTTCGAAGATTCGTTCTCGTTCGTTGGAGAAGCAGGAGGCACCGGTGTATTTCACTCGGAGAATCGCCCTCGACTAAAAACTTGGATTAATTATCTCGGTCTACGGTTACTCGTCCCGTTTCTCCAACTTTCGTCAACTCGTAAGTAAAATTTCCGGATAATACATCTCGTTAATAACACCGTTGATACCGAGAATTCCCGCACAGCTAAATGCAGTCAATTGAAATTCCAGCGCGTTTCGATGTAACGATAACTGCACGCCTTTTCAAACACGTACACACACACACACACACACA
>NIPQ01091149.1:5878-22045 GCA_002806875.1 Lepidotrigona ventralis hoosana | reverse complement strand
TATATCCATAAAAAAAAAAAAAAATATTACTTGTATCTTTTATTCGCTTTGCTTTTATATGTATTTTATACTATATTTTCACTCCATTTCAACGTCGACGACAGCATCCTCCACGATGACCTGTTCCGACGTCACAGCAGCCTGCACCGTGGGCAAAGGATCAGGAGAACGAGTGTAAGTATTACTGGTCGAGTGTTCTTTAAAATATTCACCGCCTTTCTCCTCGTATTCCTTCTTGCTCACTAAAAATTCAGGAAGGTTCCCGTTTAAGCCAAAATCTCTGGCGCCGTACCATGCATCTAGATTGGTATTTTTTGCGATGTTTATCTGGAAACTCGATCCAAACGGTCGCATTTCACGAAGCTCACGATTCAATCTCTCGAGCAAACCAGGAAATCTCGTTGGTCCACCAGTGAGGAATATATTTCCTACGAGTCGCGATTGCTGTTCCGGCGGATAAAGCTTCAGAATGAACTCGATTGTCTCTGCGATGCCAGCTTCCACAGAACCTATCATCGACGGTTGAAACAGTATCTCTGGAGCTCTCAAGCGTTCTACTCCAACGTGTAACTGATGAGTTTCTCCAGGTACCATGGGAACGTTGGATCCAGCACCGTCGAATTCTGGATCATGGTGTCGTAATACATCCTCCAGTTCCATAAGCTTTTCTTGTTCCACTTCCGAGTCCGAGTCTCCACCTTCCTACGGGTGGGGGAAGAAAAAACACGTAGAGTTATAAATTTCAATACGCGAGGAAAGTAAATTCAAAATCTGTACGAACTCTGTTTATCACTTTGTAAACGTCCCAATCCTCATCTCTCATGCCAAAATCATCATCGCGTTTCTCTTTTCTCGCTAATTGGCTTATTATACGCATTCTTTCCTGTGCAGCAGCTGTTCTGCGTTTCGCCATGTCTTGTCTACGCTGTCTCTTTGCCATTCGTCTTTCTAATATCTCCTGTCTACAGTGTACATAATGCATCAGATATATGATCGTAAAAAGAACGGATAGGTTCCATTGACTACCTTTTCTTTCGGACACCAGCGATCCATTCGTCAAAATCTTGCTGATCTTTTGGTTGCAAACTCGACTTTATCTTTGGCTTCTGTTCCTCCATTGCGATGTTCTCCTCTTGCGAATTAGCCGCTACTATCTTTTGTCTAGTTCTCTCCACTTTTGCTTGCAGATTGTTGATCATTTTTATCAGATCTGCCTCGTTTGCGAGAGAGTAAGTTTTCAACGCTTGGTCGAATTCATCCGTTTCACCTTCCTCCAATAAATCTTGAACGGCTAATAACTGATTCAATTGTTCCTCGTCTTCCGCCAACTGCAATGCCAATTACCATTTAATCGTATGTGATTAATTCGTATATGAATAATTTTCACGATCAGATATTACAACATGTTACTAACTCTCTCTTCTCTTTTCCTCGCGTTGATTTCCATTAACCTTCTAGCTAATTCGCGTTTTCTTTCCTTCTGTTGCTCGACTGTTAATCCGGGAGCATTTGCGGGTGCAACATAGGGTAATTGTACCCTTAATACATTCGTGTCGTAATGATCTGGATCCGCCCATTTAGAAATCTCTTCTTGATAACTTAAAGCTATCATTGAATGTTCATGTATTAATTCCTACGTGTAGAAAATGAAATTACGCATATCTGGAACGTTGGTAACGACTGCAAGAAACGAATCATTATACCTCTGCTCGACTGGGTGTTATTGCATTAACATGAACTGGATATTTCAGTTGGAGCAGCCTGTGCATGTAAGATGTAATGTGGTATCCGCCGATATTGATTCTCCTTGAATTTACAGGATCCGCTTTACCATCCAATATGGGTATTATGTGCGTAGTGTGATACCCAATGCTAATGATTAAACCATCCGGTGGGCAATTGTTGTGCTGATAGGAAAACAAGCAATCCACTCCATACGCTATAGCAGGTACGTTGTAACACTCGAATAAAAGTTCAGCCATCACTACAATGCGTACAATCGTTATCTTTCAATGTGTAAATCTAGAATTATCCTCTACATTTACAGGCTTACAATTTCGCGAATAATTAGGATTCAGAAACGCCTCTGTCAAGATAACGGGATGATTCACTGCACCCTCTGTATCTATTCCCATGTGAGTAAACGTATAGTCAAATATTTGTTCCTGAGCCTCAAAATGTGTCACCACGTTCCTGTCGAACTGTGTTTTTAATTGAAATCGGACAGCTTCAATGTTAGCTATGTCATTGCCAACTTGAGGCTCACCGTCCTTCTTGCCACGCTCCTTGCGTGGTTTTGCAATGAGATTTTTAAATATTAACTGAGGCTCCTTCTCTGTAGCCCATCCAACTCTGCAATTGTACGATCCTATATAAAACAATTGTTTGTCAATATCCGTTATACTTGTTTCATATTCTGTATTGTAACTGTACTTTGCACGTATTTGTATATTTGTCTGATGTAATGTAACATAATAAATTTAAGTTACCATTGTCAATCACAAGCGGCGTTGCTTCGGATTTTACTCTATCCGGATAAGGATGAATAATATCGGGTACAGCTTTAACATCTTTCAGTTCAAGAACTTCCATTGCACACGTACGTTATTTATTTCTCCTTATGCTTTCTTTTAAATGGATCATAAACACCAGTTGCATCATCGACTGAAGATAGAATAGATGTGACATTGAGCATATACTCAAGACCTTATGTTTCAGATTCTGAAACACCAATCCCGGAAAAAAGTCAGAGTGATTTTTACGCCCTCTGTGGTTTATTTATGGCGAACATTATATTTTAAATTATATTCCATTCGAAAGCGATAATGTTTCTGCTTGTATACTTTTGTCTTTCCTGGGCCAATGAATATTTCGGTTTCTCATAATCGATTTACGACAGTGACGAAAATTTCAAAATGAAAAAAAGACAAATGTTTTATAGACTGGCAACAATTTACAGAAATACAATGATACTTTTCCAAATACATGACATTGCTGTAGCTCCGATGTTATTGGTATACTAAAATATTAATGTACTTGCATCATCGAGTACTTCGATCTATTGAATGAAACTTGCAAATCTTTATTCGTATATATTTTATGAGTCAAATGGAACGCGAGAAGGAAGCTAAAGGTCTAAAAACAAAGATACAATCGCAAAAATTCATAAAGTAGTCCTCTTAATTAGTTTCTCTTGGAAATGAAAATTTGATTAATTTATAAACATTGAAATGTTAGCGCCGCGTAGCGACGAGATGATGGAATTAAAATCTATTCTTGTCCTTGTCTCACGCTCTTTGTCTACGAACATGATGCTGCCATCTATCGGATTTTTCCAGTTTGTGCTTTTAGTTTCAAGAGAAATTTAGAGATGCTAGGTGGCAGCACTGTCGATAGACAAGGAGCGCGGTAGTGTGCGACAAGGACAGACTTGTGCAATGCGATAGACAAGGAAGGTAATGGTGTGCGACAAGGATGGATATACATCTGTCGCGTGCTGTCATCTGAGCATCTCTCAGCTTCGGCTAGAACTAAAAGGCTAAAACGGAAAAATCCGACAGATGACAGAACATGTCTCGTTTGCAGACAAGAAGCGTAATAGTCAGTTACGACAAGAGATAGTAGTATGCGACAAGGAGGGCAAACTTTAAATTTTATTTCCACAGTTTCACCGCTACGCGACGCTAACATTTCAACGGTCTCTCTTCTTTCAATAAATTCAATTTTCATAATTTTCTTCATTTTGCAGAAAAGACGAACTCGTGCGATTGCATCTTAGTTTCTAAGCACTGAGATTTCTTCATATACAATGATATATAATGAGATTTCATATATAATGAGATTTCTTCAAGTGATCTATGAATGTACGTAGTGAAGATTTGAAAATCTCGTTTAACAGAGGTACTTGTTCGAACGGTATTTAATAATATTTCATTAAATTGCTACTATTATATGAAACGCGTACTTTTCTAATAGACTTCATTTTGAAATTACTTTCACAAACCATTGCTACGGAAGTTCAAAGTAATCGTAAGACTTCTTAGATCATGGATATACATTTTACAGAGCAAATTATATTTATTATACTCAGTCAAAGTAAATTTTGTCAAAAATAATGATCAAATGGTAGGAATAATAATTCACAAACTGTCTAATTTTATAACTGCTTTCTCAGGCATCACGTTTTTAGAAGCTCTAATCGTTCGATCAAAGAGGAAAGTGAAATGCTATTTTTCGTTCAAGTCGTCGAATGCTCGTGATCTTGTCATCCTGTCTTGTTCCTTGAATTACAGAGACGCTTGCGTCGTGGAAGAAACGAAAACCCGGCCCCCTTGTTTCGTTTCAGTGTAGTGAAGTATTCGAACGTCTGTTAAAAACGAGTTAGAGAAATGGAACATGGATCACGTCGACAGAGAGTAGATACGTGGTATTTGGTACATGGTATTTTGCACACGTATTCAAAGCATCCGGAAGAGAATGTGCAGACAGACAGAGCAAACGATATTAACATTCACGGACACTTTCGAAGCGTTGCGCAAATATAATTTTCACACGACCGGTTGAAATCGTACGAACTGTTCTCGATTTATAAAATTTATAAAATTTATTGAACTGTTCTCGATTTATAAAATTTATAAAATTTATTGAACTGTTCTCGATTTATAAGATTTATAAAATTTATAAAATAAATTATCGATTGATAAAATAAATTAACCATTTTCGCTTTACTCGTTCGAAAATAATGAACGAAGCTGTTGAGAGAATTAATTTTTCATTCTTAATCCATAGAATAACGAAAGCGTAGAATAACGAGTCATACTCGTGGTGTATTTTTCGTGGCAATAATATGCATTAACGTGTGCAAATTAATAGTCGGGATACATTGTGTTGCATCGCCATTGATTTCGAACAATAATTATTCTATATAATTACAAAATAATTTCGTTTGCAATTAAACACATTTTAGACGTATATCTTCCGAAGATTTTGATAACGAGGATGCAATAAAAACAAATGGAATTTCGACAAGTGAAAATAACGCTAATATAATTGAAATTGGGTTCCCAAAGGTAATAATCCGAAAAGTTTTATCTTCACGGAAACACCAGGTATAAACCTTTCATTTTTGGAAAAATTATAAACCTTTTATTTTTGGAAATAGTCTCACTGTAATAGATTTATTCCATCTAACATTGACGGATGATTATTGGGACGCGTTAGCTGTTGAGACAAATAGATGTGCAGCACAGATGCTAAATAGTGAAAAAAACAAAAAGAAGAAATACAAAAAGAGTAGTGAAACTACTTGGGAATTTGAATTTTGTTTGATAGCTTTACACATTCCAGAATGTTTCAAAAAGTATCATAAATAAACTATTAATATACACACACACACACACACACACACACACACACACGCGCGCGCGCGCGCGCGCAATCTTTTGTTTGTTTACTAAAGAAGTTTTTTTTGGAAAACTTATTATTAATAAATAGTAACATATTATACTTTTTCATTTTTTTCTTTACTACCATACTGTCATATCATTTAGTCAATTTTGTTGCATTGCCTGAGTGCATTTTGTCCATAAAATGTACATAATGACCATGCGAATGAGTTAAAGACTGAGTATTTCTAGCTTAGTATTAAAATTAAAATTAAACAATTATCGATGTATAGTGAAGTTGCTACCTTGAGCATTATTCTGAGGATCATTTATCAGGTTTAAATCTGGCACCAGTTAAATACCTGTGAACTGTCTCTGTTCTCAGTGGTTTTCAACTCAATCGTCCAGGAACATGAGTTTGAAGAAAGTAATAGAATATGAAAATAACAATGTGAAAAACGTAAACGTTTTAATAATCTCACAGTCAGGTTGTAATTTAATTGCTACAAAGAAATTTCATTTCTCATGACTGTCGAACAAGTTCAAGGAGGTACTGAGAGTGCTAAATTAATTAAATTGCACAGCGGCCTTTGTTGTAATTCAATTACTACAAGAGAATTTACGTTGATTTTATTTTTCGTGCAGTGGAACGTTACGATGGAACGTTGATGTTTCAAAACGTGTAACACGTGTTGAAAATCTCTGTTACCAAAGTGTCGAGATACTGATGGCCACTGGTGCAATGGTAAACAGATACAAATAACGAAGCAAATCTTCCATAGGGCCGGTAAACAATCTGGAAGAAGGCGAAGCAAGATGATCTGTTTTGATGAGCTTTAGGTTAGGTTCAAGTTAAAAGAAAGCAAAGGAGAAACAAATGACATACATGTTCAATGGAAGTTCTTGAACTGAAAGATGTTAAAGCTGTACCCGATATATTATTCGCTTCTGATTGACAATGGTAAAACTTAAACTAGGTTAGCTTTAAGTTTAAGTTAGATTTAGGTTAGGTTTAAGAATAAGAATAACCAACAGTCTATGACTCTTTGACGCAACTGACAGGAATGGAGGGATGGAATGAGATCGCATACTACCCGGAAGTGAGCTACAGTATTCCGGAAGTGAGTCATAGTAAGCGGGTAGGAATACTGGAGTAGCGGATAGGCAAATATGATGAACGTGATGGGCGAGCGAAATGTCGGCTGTGGCGGCTGGAGAAATAAGAAGAAGTCCTTCGGGAGACCGATAGAAGACAGAAACAGAAAGCGAGAAGGCGCGGCAAATAAGGTGGGATCAGGCGCGTTTAGGCGAGAAGGCGTTTAGGTATCGAAGAAAAGCGGCGTTAGCGGAGCAAGCGAGAAAGAAGTTTCGGCGAAAGGGGGTGGGGTGGGGGGTTGTGAAATGCAAGCAAGGATGCAGAGGTGGTGCGACAGGCGAATCAGGACCAGTTTCAGGTGTGCACTCACGTCATATCCACGTTGCTACGAGTAGTATTCGACGGATCGGAATAGAAAGAAGAAGAGGAGGAGGAGAAGAAAAAGAGGAAGAAGAATAAAAGGAGGAGAGACGCGGCGTGTTTCGGGCCTTTCTTGCCGCTTATTAAAAGTCCATTCCAGGGTTTAGGTTTGTGCAGCCGAGGACAAAGGGGAATTGAAAGAAAAAGGAAGCATGTTCGTTCGAGCGTTGTCGGTGTTTTTGTTGGTGAGTGCGGTGACTCTGAGCAGAGGGCAGTTCCGATGTCCCGAGCCGAAGGGTTTCTTCCCGGATCCCGAGCAGTGCGATCTTTATTACGCCTGCGTGGATGGCAAGCCGGAGGAGAAACTGTGCAAGGATGGCCTCGTCTTCAGGGATGACAACCCCAAGAAGGAACTCTGTGATATTCCAGCCAACGTGCCTTGCGGAGATAGAAATCTCCTTCGTAAGTTAAGAATACATCTCATTTCTCGGTGGCTCGAATGAAAAGAAAAAAAAAAAACAAAGGAAAGGAAAAGAGAAGAAAGCGTGGGTAAAACTCACGTTTCCACAACTAATGAATAATATTGTATAATGTAGCAGAGGCAGTTGATAAATGTCCAAGAATCTTTTTCGTACGTTTTAGAAGCTTAGGGGAAACTACTGTAAGTTTACGTTACCGGATTATGGCTAAACGAGATTCAGATGATCTGGCGAAACGCAGCCGCGCGATATCGGCAATTTCCAGAAGCGAACTTATGAGAAACCAAAGGTGAAAGTTACCAGAGGTGTGCCGGATCGCGCTCGAGAATATTCCAGTCACATTGCATCGTCTATTTTCGAGAAATTTCGAGAACAACAGAATCTGACTGATTCGTCGGCTCGATCTAAAAATGGACAATTCGATGACGTAGCTCGGCTGTACGAATCTGCTTGGAATTATATCGATAAATCGATTCGGCGAAGATATTCGGGACGAACCGGTTCCCTCCGTGAATTCACTAAATTCTTCGTCGTGCGTGTTTCTTTCTCTTTCCTCTCAGAATTAGTAAAATTACAGTAAATTGAAAATAAATTAATTCGATAAATAATTTAGTGAAAATTTCTTTCATTGTAAAAACTGTCAAAATGAAAATTTAATGATCCTAAAATTGATTGAAATTCCAGTTATATGAACAGAGAAAAATATTAAAGTCTACAGATGGGGATGAATGATATAAATATAATGATAGAGGAGGGTATGCAGTTCATCCAGAATTCCTGAATTAGGAAAAAAATAGATTATTTAACAATAGTAATAATAATGATGGTAATAATCAAAAACTAATATTATTTATTCGTGGAAATGCCATATCTATCCTAATATTAATGGAATTAAAAAAATTTCCAAATCCTCCAGTTATAGAAGGTATAAAAAAAATTATTAAAAATGCATGACTTGTACTAAATTTGACCATTATTAATTCATATTCCTGGTCTATTTAATTCTATTTGAATTAATATTCTGAAAGATGAGCCAATAACTCCTGATCATAAATAAAATACCAATATTTTTATGATTAGTCGATACTTATATAAATTTATTTTAAAATTCTTTTAATTTTAAATATTAATAGTAATTAATTACCCAAAGTTTAAATATTATGTCTGAAAAAGAAATAAATTGTAAATATATTTGTGAAGATTAAAATTTTTTTAATATTAAGAGTGTATATACACACACACACACACACACATATTTTAATTATAAATAGTAATTAATTACCTAAAATTTAAATATTATGTCTGAAAAAGAAGTAAATTGTAAATTTATTTGTAAAGATTAAAATTCTTTTAATATCAAGAGTGTGTGTGTGTGTGTGTGTGTGTGTGTGTGTATTTTAATTCTAAATAGTAATTAATTACTCAAAGTTTAAATATTATCTTTGAAAAAGAAGTAAATTGTAAATTTATTTGTAAAGATTAAAATTCTTTTAATATTAAGAGTATATATATATATATATATATATATATACTCTTTGAAATCTCTCTGTAGAGCGGTGAAAGGACAAAAGTTCTTTCTACTTCTCTCGCCACGTAACGTTCGGTCGGCCTTGAAGGAAAAGTGGCGACTTCAACTGTGACTTTAATTGTTGTGTTATCAATTCAGAGGAGCCGCAGACGAGTAAAGGATGCCCACGGGCCAATGGCTATTTCAAGCACGAGGATCCAACGGCTTGCGACCGTTTCGTGAACTGCATCGACGGCGTGGCACAGACAATGCCCTGTCCACCCGGCTTGATCTACGAGGACAAAATGTCTAGCTGCGTTTGGCCGGCCGATGCCAGCAGGCTGTGCGAGAACGTGAAGAGGGACGTTCTGGACGATGGGTTCGTCTGTCCGGATGGCGACGTGCCCGGGCCACTTGGTAGGATTCTGCCGCATCCAACGTATCCTCATCCGGACGACTGCGCCAAGTTCTACATCTGCAAGAACGGCGTGGTGCCGCAGAAAGGGCAATGCGAGCCTGGCACCGTTTACAGCGAGGACAGCTTCAAGTGCATGGACCCGGAGAACGTGGCTGGATGGTAAGACTAAGAGCTATTGCCACGTCGAAGATTCAGGGAACTGAGCTTCCAGTTCTGTGAATTTCCTTCCAAAAGTTGGAGAAACTTTTGTTAGTGTTAGCATTTCTTAGACACAACGAGAGATCCTTAGTTATTTGTTGTCCCTTCTTCTTGTTACAGCGAGGACTACTACAAAAACAAGAGTTGAACAGCGACTGAAGGTGCCAGTCAGATACGTCTGTAACGCTTAATCTTTTTACACGTACGATTAGGGGGAACAATAAATGAGCAGCCTTTGCGTACAACACCCACGATAATTACACCCTTCCTCTTTATGTAAATACAGTACATGACTTTGTCAGATGAAGCAAGAAAGGCGTTGTTCATCGTTTCAAGGAATTGTGGAACTTCTCAAAGAAACTGTGGATCAAATAGGCTCTAGCCAGGGTTTCTCCAAGCGTCGATTGCATGGAAAGGAATTTATTGAATAACGAGTAATGACAGCTCTTGGCCGGGATCGTTGATAATTGATCTTGTTTGAATACAATGAGCGATGTATAATGACTCCTCAAGCTGGCAAGACAATTTCACTTAATTCAACCGATTGCAACCTTTCTCTTTACGTAATTTACGATGTGCTCGATGAAACGCGCCGGCCGAGCCCGTCTCTCTCTCTCTCTCTCTCTCTCTTTATTTGAAAAATTGTGAAAGTCTCTATTCATTGAATATTCCAACGTGTGTGTTTTCTCACACGTACGTATGTGTCTTTTTATCATCATTGTTATTTAATTGTTTCTGTATTTCCATTTTCTATTCGCTTTATACAGACTTTGGAGTGATCGTGAGAGAGAGAGAGATACGACCGTGACGAATGTATTTATTTTTCCGACTGGTTCATCAACGATCATAAGTACCGATCGAGATCACGAGGCATTCGTCGGCTTTCACCATCCATGCCGGGAGATCTGGTTCTCCCTTGGTGAACCGCTGCGATTCAAGTAGCGATAACTGTTGCGCAAGGCACTCCGACTTCAGGCCTCCGGGGATTAGCTTCGTACCTACGAACATATATAGGTATATCACTTGTGTCCACGTGAGCGTGCCTCGCTGACACAGTTCGTACGAATGTACGATTGATGAGTTTCAACTCTGTCTGACGTGGGATAGGGATCGTTTGGAACAAAAAAAAAAGAAGAAGAACGCTCTCCCGCGTCTGGTGTCTCTCCGCTTTAGAATTTAGCCAGGTTAGAACTTTCCGTTGGTCACGCTTGCCCGCTCCGCTCTGCTCGGTTCTGCTCGGCTTGCTCGCCAGGCTCCGAGACTCGGACCTCTCCGAAGGCGCACGAAGAGATGGGACGAGGGTGGGGTAGCACGGGAGAACACAAGAGTACAAGAGAGCAAGTGAAAGGAGAAGCTCTCTGTCTGCCGAGAGTCAGACTCGATAACTAAGAGAAGCGTCAGTAGTCAGAGTCGANTAACTAAGAGAAGCGTCAGTAGTCAGAGTCGACCCGAGTGCACGATCAGACCGAGCGAGCACTATGACCGAACACCGATCGCGGCCCATCGTCACCTTGCTCATCAGCCTGCTGACTTCTCTCGCTTCCGGTAAGTCGCTTCTCTTCCGATTGGTCGAATCGAGCGCAGCTGCTGGTTGGCTTACCTCGACCTCTGGATCTCGTCCATCAATGATGCTCCACTGCATCCATCGTTCTCCAGTCTGCATCCCGGTTGGCGTATTCGAGTTTTACCACATCCGCTGCGTAACAACTTCCATAACTTTCACCGCCTCCTCCAGCCATATGGTTACGTCGCCGCGACCTATGATATAATGGCGGAGTCTAGCATGTTTGCACATATTCTCTTCTCTCATGTCATACCGGAGCGTGTATTCCAAGCAATAGCAATGCGATCGTATCAATTACCTCACCTCGTGTTCATCGATAGATTGAACGTGGGATCTGGGATAAAATGAGTAAATTTTTTCCAAAATTTATAGATATAGGTATAGGTATAGGTATAGGTATAAGTATAGGTATAGGTATAGGTATAGACATAGGTTAGGTATAGGTATAGGTATAGGTATAGGTATAGGTATAGGTTAGGTTTAGGTTAGGTTTAGGTTAGGTATAGGTATAGGTATAGGTATAGATATAGGTATAGGTATAGGTATAGGTATAGGTATAGGTATAGGTATTTGTAATACTTGATTAATTGATTCGTTGCCTTTCTACTTTCTGCTCTATCGCTCTCTTTGTCCTTCTTTCATCCATGTGTATAACTCTATCTCGTGTGTCACGAGTCACCTTGCCACCAGCGAGGTGCAAATCAGAAAGTCCAATCAGCTCCGGTAATTTGCATAATGTGTTCTGCCTTGTCTCATCCTCTCTTCCTCGCCATCAGCTACTAGGCAATCTTGCCAGTCCTCCTCTCATGCTTGTGTCGATTGTTGTTTCTTCCCGCAAGAGAAAGAAGCGCTGACTGTACATTTCCGTTTCGCGACACGCTTTCTGCATGCTGCCTTCATCTGTCATTCAAATCACGAAAGTGTTTGTTCACGCCTTTTCCGATAGCCTTCGGATATCTGGCTCTAAGGTTCAATCCTCACTTGCCTTAATCTGTTGTTTTGTTTTGTTAATTTCTTCTATTATTTGCTTTATTTATTTTATTATTTACTTTACTATTTACTCTATTTATTTTAATATTTACTTTATCATTTATTTTATTTACTTTATTTACTTTACTTATTTTATTATTTACTTTATTTAGTTTACTTACTTTATTATTTACTTTATTTATTTTATTATTTACCTTACATTTACTTTACTTTTATTGACATTATTTACTAAATAATATTTGTTGGCTCGTGATGTGCAGGTGAAGCAGCTACGCTGTTGGGCGCGCCACCCTGTCCCGACCCCCATGGTGTCCACGCGTACGCTCACCCCGAGAACTGCAACGCCTTCTTCCTCTGTACGAACGGCACCCTGACCCTCGAGTACTGCGAGAATGGATTACTCTTCGACGGCCACGGTGCCGTACACGACCACTGCAACTATCACTGGGCCGTCAACTGCGGGGATCGCAAGGCTGACCGTAAGTATCGCGTTTCATTCTCGATAGCCGCATACATACATAATTATACATACATTTATGTATACATACATAAATACTTGAATATATTTTAAAACTCGCACTATGTATTTACATAAAATTAAAACATTCTTTATCATTGTAATACTCCTGTAATAATACTATGGGATATATATATATATATACACACACTTACACACACAATTATACGTTGTATATACAATATATATTATCCAAATATATAATATATAATATATATTATATATACATAATATACATAATATATAATATATATTATATATACATAATATACATAATATATAATATATATTATATATACATAATATACATAATATATAATATATATTATATATACATAATATACATAATATATAATATATATTATATATACATAATATACATAATATATAATATATATTATATATACATAATATACATAATATATAANCAATATACGATATATACAAAATACAATAATATATATATATATATATATATATATATATATTGTATATTGTGTTCATTGCAATATTCACGTAAATTCTCTAAATCTGTTCCCAGTCACACCGATCAGCAGCCCTGGATGCGAGTACCAATTCGGCCTCTATCCGGCCAGCGACGCTTGCAGCACCACTTACATTAAATGCATCCACGGACACCCCCAGGAGGAGCACTGTGACGCGGGACTAGCTTACGACGAGAAGAGTCACAACTGCGTCTGGCCNGACTAGCTTACGACGAGAAGAGTCACAACTGCGTCTGGCCAGATCAACTGTTACCCTACTGCAACCCGGAGGAAATCGTCGGCTTCAAGTGCCCGCACAAAGTACCCTCTCACAGCGCGGCTGCCAAATACTGGCCCTATCCGAGGTCGGTTCTCTTCAGTATCATTGTCTCGTCGACGTTACATTATTTACAAATTTATTGGATAAATAATTTATTCCATAGCTGGTACAAAGAGTTACACAAACACGTGCAATCCTTAAATTACGTGTGCAAATGCACGGTCCACGCGCACAGTGTGAATCAATGCAAGCACCAAGATTGTCGAATTGACTTTTTTTCCATTACTTTGTTGAATTTTCGTTATTATTATTATTATTTACTATTTTAATATAATATATTATTTTATATAATATATTAATATAACATATATATATATATTATTTTAATATAATATATTATTAATATGTTATATATATAATATATAATAGTAATATGTTATAACATAGTATATTATATTAATATAATATTGAATATAATACATTAAATATTATTAATATTATATATATTAAATATTAAATATTATTAATATTATATATATTAAATATTATTAATATAATATTTAATATAATACATTATTTTAATAATAATATGTTTAAAATAGTATACTAAATTATTTTAATATAATATATTATTTTAATCCTTCGAAGCGTGTGTCATTTCAGCAACGGATCTCGATTGGTAAGAACTTGAGCTATCTAATGTATTTAAAAGTCGTGAGATATTTCTAAATGCTTTCTTCTTTGAAGGACGACGTCACTGGGAGGAGGATGCTTCATTCAGGACTTCCATTGAAGCGTTATTTATTTATTTCACCAATGGATCGTGATTAATAAGAAATTAAACTACCGATACCAAGTCAAAAGACTTGGAGAGACAGATATTTTTAGGATGCTTTCTCCCTCGAAGATACTTTGCGTTAAATCGTTCGCTTGAAAGCAAAAGGAACCAAAGTTCTTAAGTATGAACAGACATCCGTGGTTTATCTTCCAGCGTGCAAATTAAGAACCGGTCCTCCTTCTGCTTTCGAGGGGAGAAGATGAAGAACCCCACCATCGGGAGGTGACACGTATTTCATTCGGTTTTATCCCGTTAAGAGAATGCACTGTCATCACGTTTTCTCTCTTGTCGTGGTATAAAAAAAAAAAAAGAAGAAACGAGAGGCGAAGGAAATTAAATAATTTAAATTTCATTTAATGGAGGACGCTAATGTTCGAGTCAGCTCAAACTGGACTTTTTTACTGAAGAATGTCCGTTTTTTTTTTTTTTTTTTTTTAGATTCCCTGTGCCCGGAGATTGTGGCAGACTAATCACCTGCGTCGATGGCAATCCACGTTTGCTCACATGCGGCGACGGGAAACTCTTCGATTCCTCGAGTCTCAGCTGTTTAGATCCAGAGGAATTGCCTCATTGGTACTAATTTTATTTCTTTAATTTGATTTAATTTATTTTCTTATTATCTATCTTATTTTCCTTCTCTCATTTTAATTGAATTGATTTGTTTTCTCATTCAAAGCGTGATACTAAGAACAAAATGTCCTCTCGTTTGTTTCAGTGCCAATGGTCTTTAAATTACGTGGAAACGTAAAATTGTCTGTCAAACGTTTCAAAATCTGTCTACGTCACTCATCAGGGGCACACTCTCCTCGATCGACAAAATAAAACGAAAAAGCCTGCTTGCTTACCGAAGAAATCACGTTGGATGCCTAGTTGAATTACTTACATTACTTTTGAATTCACAAGAGATGTGTCACGAAGGGATATATAATTGCAATAACGGCGACATGTACAACGAATAATCGGAATAAAGTGTCACGGCATGCGTACAAAAAATATACAACGTATACTTTATTTCAACGAGTCTACATTCGTACAAGTGTGAACTGTTTTCGATACATTGCTTATAGAATTCGGAGAGGAAGGGGAAGGAGAATGTGAGAATGTCCAAGAGGGAATATTTACATTTCTTTGACTGTAAGAATGAGAGAGAGAACGAATGGGTTCACCGTCACCAAAAAGTGGTGAACGAGATATAAAAGTGAAACATCTAGATCACTTCAGATGATCCGGAAGTGGCGGTACTTTCTAAGCTGTGAGTACGCATAAAGGAGTATGTTTAACAACACTGCTCGCCCCCCCGTGCGATCTGTTGTACCCTCGAGAGCCACGATACCGATTATATAATACGTAGTATCGGTAAACCACGTTTCCTAGCTACGACCTATTCAGACTTCCTCGAGTTTTCCACCGAGTCGCGTTTCCCACGATGTTATAGTAATTTTCCATTCTAACCGAGGTACCTAGGCTGCATTCTTACGTGCACAATGTTCTTTACGAGCATGGAGAATCGCGAGGAGGCTACGTTTGCGATTCATCGTGAAGCAAGAAATTGGATGATCTAGTTTCTGGGACGAGCTCGAAGCGAGATGGGTAGCGCGCCGGCTGGCAGCGGCGGAACACCCGGCGGAAGGTTCTCCTCCTCTGGTTCTTGTTCGTTCCGTCCCTCGGGCAGGTCACCCTCGAGGCTTGGCGGCGTCGTCGGCACGTCGCAGTCCTCGGTCGGCGGGACCACGCATCTCAGCGACCTCCGGTCGAACACCAGCATTGCTGGACATCTTTGCAGCCGTGGATAGCCCCCTTGACACTGCCAGTAACGGTTGCACGACTTGCCCAGGGGCACGTTCCCGTTCGCGTCGTCGTTGCACAGAGCTGTCGCACACAGACATTCGATTACATGATTGTCGTTTGATCAAGCCGATCTAAAAGACCTTACTGAGTAACACACTATCGACCACGTTCAACTACGTTTGCACTCGACTCTGTCCCCTTCTGAGGGGACTTCTGAGGGAACTTTTGAGGGGACTTCTGAGGGAACTTTTGAGGGGACTTCT
>NIPQ01091148.1:0-17857 GCA_002806875.1 Lepidotrigona ventralis hoosana | reverse complement strand
ATAAAAACAAAAAAAAAAAAAAAAAGAAAAAAGAAAAAAAAAGGGGAAAAAAAGGAAAAAGAAAAAGAAAAGGAATATACCAACGGTGTTATTATCATCACTGCTACCGCTATCATTATTACACCATTACTATTATTATTACACTATATTAATTAGTACAACTATTACGACAATTATTTTTATTCTCACGATTGTCGTGCGGAGGAGGAAACCATGTTTTTATGATTTGAATTGGAATACAATGTATACGTGTTATTTAGCCGAAAGCGTTTACGTGTGCACGCGCGTCGCCGCGGCAAAAATGCCACCAGTAACACTTATCACACGTATGTAGAATATATGTTATCGACGCGCGTGTTCCGTGTGATATTTCGCATGCGCATGTTTCGTATGTATGTGTGGTAGGAGGAACAGGCGGGATTTCAGTAGAGATACACGAAGCATGTACAACTGTGTCGCGTGTGCATAATAGAGAAACATACATGCATATATATATATATGTATGTATGTATATATATATACACGTATATATATGAGCGTTTCAACTTCAACACACACGTGTGCACGATCCGATCCTGTGCATATGTTGAGAGAGANACAACGGAAAACAATAAAAATAAAAAAAAAAATAAAAAAAAAAAAGAAGTGAAGTATATACATATGCTATGGTACAAAGAAGGAGGACAAATGTATTAGGTGACGTTTATTGAAATTGAAGAGGAATTATGAATTTTTATTACTGAAAACATTGCGTTGACTTTATTTATTTATTAGTAATACGTATCTCTCCCTCACGTAGTTTCCATGAAATGATTTGCTCGCGTACGATGCTCCGCGTGTGCGCGTAGTTTCGCTTTCTTCTTTTCTTTCTTTCTCTCTTTTTCATTCGTAAATTGTTCTTCATTCGTAACTGTTCTCCCGTGCGTTTTTTCACATTACTTTTCTTGCCGCATGTAAATCACGAGTACGCAGCCAATTATCAGCAATAAAACATTGTAATACGCCAATTAGTTTGCATTATTGTCAGCGATCGCAACAACGGCTCGTCGGTACCGATTTCAACGATCTTCTCTTCCCAGTCGGTGGCAAATGTCGAAGCTATTGAAACTTTGCAATTACCGTCCATATGAAAAAAAAAGAAAAAGAAAAACAAAAGGAAGAATAAATACGTTTATATTATTATCATCAAACCAGCATATCCCAGTTATTCTTCTTCGCATTTCTAGTATTTTAGCATTGAGATATATATTTAATATACGCACGTATATACTGATGACGTTGAAACGTTTGAATATCAAGGATAATCACCGTGAAGTGAAAGGCCAAGCGTATGCCGAAAAATTTGAAGGCTCGCGTGTCGCAAGCGCGCAAATTGCGAAGACATTCTCTCACCCACTTTTACTTTTCTATATATAAAAAAAAAAAAAAAAAAGAAAGAAAAGGAAAGAAAAGAGAACGCGCAAGTATTCAAACGAATCGTTTACCACCGACGAACTCTGGTCTCGAAGGAACGGAACAGAGAAGTTTGCCGCGCGATAGGCGTGTATATTCTTGGCGCGACCTACCTTAAGTAAACTTACACTTTCATTTAAGCGCCACCGTGCAACAAGCTGGCCGAAGCACAGGAAAATGAACGGAGGGTTTGGTGAAACGCCGCGACCATTGCAACTTCGTCGCGCGATAATTGCAAGTGGCTTGGCTGATCGCCATCGTACTTTTTTTTCCATCGCGTCGTTCTTTATCTTTCTCGCGCACGATCGTCTTTCGTCTTCAACTTCAACACCGCTGCTGATTCTTATGGCACTCGCCCCCTCTTGATCTGTTCACTTCGAACAGAGCAGACAACACCGGGCTACGGAATCGACGCGCGAGTGTGACATCCAAAGTGCCTCCTCGACGACGATCATGACGCATACGTGAGTGCATGCTCGATCACATACCCACACATGGGAGTTCACGGGTGCTCGGTCACACGGGTGCATCCACCGTTTGTTCCCGCGAAGTTTAATCTACGCGAAGTGAGCATGTACGCGAGGGGACGACGACGACGACGAGTCACGAGAATCGATTGGTGGAAACGACCAGTGATCGATGAACACGGAGAAATGCTACGAGGAGGGAATAGATCGAACTGTGGATAGAACGTTGTTCGTCGCGTTCGCAGCGCGCGTGAAAGGGGACGATTTATCTTCGCGCACACTTCGTCGAAATAACATTAAATGTACTAGTATTTTTAGACGAGTCGAGAACGCACGATCCAAGCGGAAAGAGAGCCAGTGTGTATCTCTGCGCGAGCCGCGAAAGTGTATTTCGCGCCACGCGAGGCGAACACTGCGTGCTCGTGGCACACGTGCACGCCGCCCCTTTCCACGCAGCAACCAGTTTTATTCACCTGGCTTTTATTAATAATACGTTCAAACGTTCGTGTAGTAGTGATACAGCGGCTCGATCTTGTGTTTTATTTTTTCGATGATATTTAAGTGAAACAGCTGGCATTCACTTGTGCACTTCTCACAGATTTGTTGCACGAGCAACGCGCGATTATCGCGGCCGTTAAATTGTCTCGCGATAATGATTGTAGAACTGTCAAATTACAACTGATAGCGGACGCTATAAATAAAGATTTTCTAAACAAAATCGGTTTGCGATATATATTATTGAACAAAAAAAAAATATGCTGTGTATTCAAGATAAACGAGTGGCTCCAATAAATACTGACTCATCGCAATTGAAATACGCTTGACGAGCATTTTCTCAATGTTTAGTCGTTCTAATTTATATGTACATATATACATATATATTGTTAATATATCACGCATTATCGTGGAACGGGGAGGAGGCTGTTGCACCTGTGCACCTGTGCCACTTTAACAGCGAAGCTTTTCGCCACTTGTTACGTCATCGTGCTCACTATCACCGCGTCTCGCGGCGCGAAACGTCGAAACGGGTTGCCGAGCGGTAACGGGTTATCGGACAGTCGCCTCCGGAGTCCTTATCGACGATCGACGCCGAACTCGCGGCGCCGCGTGTCCACCGCACTGACTGCGGCTCGCGAGCGTTTCTACGCGCAGCCGATCAATCTCAATCGGTCGGAGGGTGGCGCGTGATGGAATCGATCTCGTATTCTCGATCGAACGGAGCTCTCGAGGATTATCGACCGATATTTACGAGCTGCGATCTTCTTCGATCGAGGTGACGCTCGAGTCTCGTTCATTTAGGTCAGCGCGATTCGTTCGGGGGGAAGGAGAGCCTCGGTTCGCGGAAAATGCGGAAAGGACAGGGAACCGAGAGAGGGGAAGCGAGACGATCGAGACGATCGTTGCCAAGTATCGCTGGAGGAACCTTCGAATTTCACGGTGACGAGGAATTCTGTAACTTTCTACGGTTGTTACGTCACGCCTCGTGCTGCCGGCCGACGGATCATCTGGCGGCGCGAGTCGAGGCGTGTGTCCAACGAGACGATCCTGCGAGCTCGAGGCGGACCAATCTGGCATTCGGTCGTTATCGGTGACCGATGGAAGCCGTGCACGCCCGACGGGATACGCTGATCGCGGTTACTCTCAGACACGTCGCGCGTACCGTCTTAGTACACGCGCACGGCCCAGCCACGGACACGCGCGCGTTCCGCTCCGGCACTTCACTTTCGGCTCGCATCGGCTCTCTGGAGTTTCGGCTCGGCTCGGTGACAGTGGCTACACGAGGAAAGGTAATAAGAAAAAAAAAGAAAAAAAAAAAAGAGAAAAAAAAACTGGCCATAACCAAATGTATGGGTTTGTGGGTTTTTAACCAGATGTATTTCTCTCTTACGGTGTACGTATGTGTATATGTGTGTACGTGTGTGTGATATGAACACGTTCTCATTCATACGTCTTCTGTCTCGTTTACGTTAACGGGACAACCATGTTACACACGCGCGTAAGTACGTGTACTACGTGTTCTTCGATCGTCGTTTCGTATTCCGTCGACACTTACGCGCACTTCCCGCCTCGAGGTTCGCGCATGCGCGTCGCACAGCGTCCCTTTGCACGTGGTCGCGTCCAAGCTCCGTTTTCTCCGTTCTTCCTCGTCGCTCGTCGTGGCTGGAAACCGCAAGCGATGGATAAACGATGGATAAAGTTCGACGCGAGTTTACTCTCTTTCTTTCTTTCTTTCTTTCTTTCTACCTTTCTACTTACTTTGTTCACGTGTAATATCCTCTTGCTTATCGCCGGTCGAGATTTAAGTAAGATCTTCGACGGCTGATGCAAAACGTATCGCGATTTCTTCTACGCGGTAAGTAACTTATTCGCCATGTATCGATGACGTTCGTATCGGACGAAACGACGCCGTTTCCGAAATTTCCATACGGCGAGACTCTCACTGCTGTTGCGTGCGCGTAGCGCGCGCATGCGCGCCACTCGTCTGATCCGATCGGAATATTAATTTCGAATCGGTAATGGGAGCCGTTCAGTAAATCGACCTTGTCGATTCTTAACAGACTGCGCACTCGCCGATGAAAATCGCCTGCGATTCTTTCTTCTTCCCTTTCTCTTTTCCGGCTTGCTGGTCGAGATCTGCTTTTCGACCGGGAAACCGGTAATAACGTATGCTCCCTCCCTTCTCCCGTCCTCCTCGATCCGCACGAGAGACACATCACATTTTCTCACTTTCGAGGCAAAATTCGAAAGTCAATCCGTGTCTTTTCGTTTCTCACGATCGCCGTTGAAAAACTCGCACAATAATTATCCTCCGCGTTTGTCCTCGTTTGCGAATACCGAGCAATTATAATCGTGGCAGAGTGAAGTCATTACCGCGCCTATAACGATCCATCGACGATTAGTCGTAACATTATCTATCGATCGTGACAAAAAGATCCATCAGTTTCATCGAGCTGATCTCGCCTATTGATTTTCTTTCGTTCTTCCTTTCGCTCGCCGCCAGAACGTAGAAACTGGAGAAATGCTGGCGATGAAAACGCCAATATGTATTGGTCACGTGTTACTAATTTAATGACAAACAGACACGGTTTTTCCCTGATTTGGGGGGAAAGAAGGGAACAGAGGACAGTCTGTGACTAAAAATTCACCGTCGAGACTCGATCGCGTTGAATCGTCAATGTTGGTAAATAAACATGCACAGGCAATCTATAAGATATAAGTCCCGTTGAACTTTGGCCTCGCAAAAGATCGCGTGGCCTCTCGAGAAGATCGCTCGCTCCGTAGGTATCCGCAGCATGCACGTATACGTGTAGAATCGTATTCATCGGTTGCTCTTTTCAGTGGTCGGAGCAGTAGTCATTCACGTTCGCGGTTCGAGTGAATGGGAACTGGCCCACGAGTTTCGCCCTAATCAATCTGTCGAGTGGGGGACGAGGCAACGAGGCCCGCGGCGGAACTCAATAAGGGCTTCGTGTCGTGCCGTTCAATGGAACTCCTCGTTCGACGATTTTTCAGCCGAACTCCTCGGTCTTGATTGACTTTCGAGCGATGCAGTCGAAGCTTCCGCGATGATTTGAAAACTTCGCCCGATTCCAGCCGATTCCCGTGTCTTTTCGATATTTAATATCTTTTAATTTTCCGCGAAATAAGCGTGTTGTGTTGAGTCATTCGCGGTTGGAATTTTCATCTCTTGCACTCGCAGGAAATTTCAAAGGCAAAATTATCCAGAATGTAGATCGAGTTTCTTCCACCGTAATACGGTGTCTTTCAAAATGTAATTAACATTCATTTTTGTTAATATTGTTCATTTATGTTCTCGGTCCACTAATAAATAATAATAATAGTGATATGGAATAATATACAGACTCGAATAAAATTGTTTCAACAAAACCGTCGTTTTCTGAGAAAAAAAAAATTTCGACNCATTTTTGTTAATATTGTTCATTTATGTTCTCGGTCCACTAATAAATAATAATAATAGTGATATGGAATAATATACAGACTCGAATAAAATTGTTTCAACAAAACCGTCGTTTTCTGAGAAAAAAAAAAATTTCGATNCGTCGTTTTCTGAGAAAAAAAAAATTTCGACGATTCGTAAAATATCCAAAGTTCTGCTTTCTACGAATCATTTCATTGGACTTTGAAAGAGTTACTATCGAAAAGAATCTTTCTTCTCCTCCTGAAAGCTTTTTCCCATTAGCTCTTCATCGTTTACGTGGCACATCTTTTTCTTTCTTTTTTTTCGATCGGTCCACACGGAAGGATAATCGATAAGGTATCAAATTTACCTGATATTGCTCCGATCGCGAGAAGCACCGAATTACACGTTTCGATATCGATTCGCTTCGAATCGAGCCTCGTGTCATCGACGAAAACAGATAGCGATCGCGCTAATTACGTTCTCTACGAAATACGAAACAGATTTACCAGCACGATAAACAGCCTCACAATCTCGAGGAAGTCGAACACTCGAGATAAACGAGACTTGTACAGTGCTATCTGTAACATGGGGAAGTATTTCGTTGGTTGGTTATCGGTTATTGGTGCTCGCCGAGGATCTCCAAAGATTTATCTAATCGACGATCGCGATCTCCGTAGCCCTTTGGGGTTTACCGATTTATTTGAAAATAAATTCGCACATGGAGCAGATTTAATTTCTTGGTGTATTATGGAGTATTATGTAAAAGCAGTGGATTTCATGTGAAGGATTCATTTGTTTCAGTGATGTACATAGTATTATTTAGAGAACTTGAGATAATTAGAATTGCAGAACAAAAGAATAAATAAATGAAAGGAAGGAAATAAATGTGTCAATTCGAGTGACGAGTTAGACTCGTCATCTTGCACTTATTGTTAGGCAAAGCAAATACACAGAAATCTCGAACAATACGCGATGCTCGTCGTCGATGATCTAGAAAAATAGATGCTCGAGTTGGAAGCAAATACTCGAGAGATATCAAAGATACAAAGTTTCGAAAGTTTGTCGCTGATACGATCTACCCGGGAATAATTCGATATTACTTCGTTTTATTTTCAACTTCGATGGGGATAATTTTATGGTCGTTAACTCTCGAGTATTTATGAAATTCTTGGCCAGGAGATAAAGCTTAACGTTCGTCGAGGTTTGCTTGTTGTACGTTGGACATTTACGTGGAATACGTTGGCAGGATTGTCGTTTAATCGGTCCAGAATGCGATCCGCGAACGTCCACCAGTCTCGTGTGTCGTGTACGTACGATTCGAAACGTGTGTGTCGTTTTCAATATTTGCACATGATACCGACCGCGTATAATTTTCCGCTCGATTATTATTCCAAGTGTTGAAGTTGCCAGATAAGGCCTGAAAAATATGACTCCTCGGTTTGGCTGTCGACGAATGCCAAACAGTTGAATAAGAGTCCG
Organism: Lepidotrigona ventralis hoosana; assembly: GCA_002806875.1. NCBI lineage: Eukaryota > Metazoa > Arthropoda > Insecta > Hymenoptera > Apidae > Lepidotrigona > Lepidotrigona ventralis. The sequence goes on along the minus strand of NIPQ01091148.1, from coordinate 10,537 downwards.
CGATACTTCGCGTACTCGTTTCCCAAGTACCGCCAATGCTCATTATCGAAACGAATTCTCCTTGTGAATTACACGATATATTCTACAAAGAAAAAACTACGTGAACAAACATGGAAAAGTATACAGAATATTCAAAGAATATTACGGTGCTTTTTTTTATAAAAACAATTTTCAACTTTTAATTTCAAATTATATTCCCCCTGCCGAGAAACGTAAAATTCCGCAGTCTAATCACAAGTTATCATTTGTGCAGCAAACTAAGTCGCAAGACGAGCAATTTTTTTTTCACTCCGATCGGCCGCGTCTTCGTTAGAGGTAGCACATCCTGTTGTCGGCCGGCAACAATTAAAGCGGACGGTTGCAATGAAAATTCAATTGAAAACCTGACAATTTTCCAATTAGGCACAATACACGCCGCTTAAATCGAATTGAACGAGCCTCGGGGCCCCTAACGAGGGCTTCGTTTCCCGCCGTCGAAACGAGCACATACATGGTGTGTTTGTTTCCGCGGCGTTTCCAGGAAGACGCCAGATGAATGCCAGCAGCAAAGAAATCGACTTCGCCGGACACTCATTCGTAGACACTTGCACATCCAGAGCAAATTGTTTCTTTCATTTCTCGTGAAACGCGCCGCGTTTCTCGGTGACACGATATTTACAGCGAACAGCGATTCACTGTGACGTGAATTAAACGCTTCACGTTAAAATCGTTCATTGTTGATATTAACGATTTCCCGGCGGGACGTTTGAAATGAATATTACTTTTATACATGTGTTATGGATAATTGTGTAATTTTTATTATTGTAGTATATAAAATTATAATATTGTATTATTATTAATATTATATATAAAATTATAATATTATATTATTGTAGTATATAAAATTATGTTTGAACTACTTGAAAGATACTTGGCAGTACTTGTCAAAGTTAATTATTAATTTCTGTGGACAGAATTATGATTGCATATTACGTAGAATATTTCGATACAGTTGTTCTTCAGCAAATATTTTCATTTATTTATTTGTACATTAATATTTTTGGACAATCAAAACCAAGCATGTATACACCCGCCGTGAAGGTGGGTTAATAGTTAACAAAGTATTTAAGAAAATTTCGAAACATTTTCAGCAAATATTTTCATTTATTTATTTGTACATTAATATTTTTGGACAATCAAAACCAAGCATGTATACACCCGCCGTGAAGGTGGGTTAATAGTTAACAAAGTATTTAAGAAAATTTCGAAACATTCTCCAAGATTAACGATTTGTTCATTTTGACAAAAGTCAGGAATAGCAAAAAAAATTTTTCTGCAACAATCGCGAAGAAAAATGACAACGTTGTGTCGCGCGTTCTCTCTTCTCGGTTCCTTTTCCAACTTCCAAGATTAACGATTTGTTCATTTTGACAAAAGTCAGGAATAGCAAAAAAAATTTTTCTGCAACAATCGCGAAGAAAAATGACAACGTTGTGTCGCGCGTTCTCTCTTCTCGGTTCCTTTTCCAACTTCTGCGAGAAGGCGGAAATTAAAATTTAGAAAAACGACTACACGCGTTTGCGATATGTCTTCGTCTGTTGTTGATACGAGAAGACATTTATTTACGGAGCATAACAATTATTCAAACGTCTCCTTCAGCCTTTGAAGAGGCCGAATTTAAAACTTAGAAAACTGACAATCAGCGCGTCATAGATTCGTCCGCCTATTGTTGTTACGATAAGACATTTGCTTACGAAGAAAATTTCTATCATAAATAGATANAACATAGCAATATTGTAATATAATACATAATATATTATACATCACTTATTCTAATAATCAGCAAGAATTACTATCTAAATTTCAATTTTTCGTGTTACGTTCAGAGGAATATTAATTCCATAAATATCTAAAAACGTCCCCCTAGAACTTTGTCTTAATATTTCACGTGATCAATAATTCGAACATAGCAATATTGTAATATAATACATAATATATTATACATCACTTATTCTAATAATCAGCAAGAATTTCTATCTAAATTTCAATTTTTCGTGTTCAGAGGAATATCAATTTGCATGAATATCTAAAAATGTCCCCCTGAAACTCAATAATTCGTCATACACTGGGAAGACTAAAACTTCGACAACTATCGCGAGTTACTTTGTACATTCGTCATTCTGACATGGCCCTTTCTTTCAGAAACGTTCTCGAATTATTTGTACGTATATACGATGACTGGATTTTTGTGTGCTTAGGCAGCCAAGATAACTGCACGCTGATAGGTAAGATGCCAAAAACCAGTAGTGAATGAGATATAAATGTAATTCCAAGGAAAATATTATTCGTTCGAAAGTTCGGGATTTCTTCCCCCCCTTTTTTCTCCTTTGTCCTTCTTCCATCAGCGATATCATACACGCTTTGGAAAGATTTGTGGGACATTCATAAAGACAAATGACACATAGTGTTTTTCGGAAATGCGTTACGTTTCGTTTGACATGCAAACGACGTGAAACCAACTAAAACGTAGATAGTATCTTATCACTGATTTACAGAACGCGAGATAGTCGCTTATTAGAGCAACAGCTCATTCTCCATCGACCAATTGTCGAACACGATCGTACGACGTACGATCATCGACGAGAGAGATCATCTTCCTTTTGAAAACGGACGAGCAGGCTCTAGGTCGACCAGTTCCTGGCCGATTTCTTTCGCCAGAATAACGTAGACTCGACGTAAACTCGAGTTATTTGTGTTCTCTCGGATCTACTTCTGCATCGTCTACGTTGGAAATTCGTTGGCTAATTTGTGAATACTTTATGGTACGTGAATACTTTATTCTTCGTGAAGTTTTTGTTTCTTTTTTTTTAAACACTTTGTGTCCATCGAGGAGGACAGAATGTCTTTCGTTGTCCTAAATCTTCGGTCAATGGAATAGTTTTATCACGATCATTACGTTGTGTGTTCACTCGAATATTTGTGCATCGTGGCTAATTTGCGTGAACATTTTGTTCCTTATTTTTGACTTGTTCAAGTTTTTATTTTTCCATTAAACGTGCGTGAAGGAAAAGGAAAAGTTTCATGGCTCTGAGACAAATAGCATGTTTGGACGGCTCAAAAGTTAATCAATGTAAGTCATTTTTTATCATTAAAATATCATTTTATTATCAAAATCTTCACTTCATGGGAAAGTTATAATACAATCACTACAAAAAAAAATCATTATTGCCGTATTATGGTTCCCTTCATACTAATAATGAGCCTCCGTTTCGTTAATAAAATTCTTTTCATATCTCTAAAAACAACAAAAATATTCAAGATGTTAATTATTAATTATACAATATATAACATAATTACAATTATAATTATACAATTGTAATATAGTTGTATACTAGTATACAATTAAACTGCATTAATTTCCACTCGACTACTCTATAATATGTAATGTAACATAATTACATAATTGTAATATAATTATCACCGTACAATTAAACTGTGCCATTCGCTGGAAAGTATGTTCGAACTCATTTCTGATGGAAATGTAATTCACACACAAAAGGAGGCTTGCACCATCATTCGCTGCAAATCAGCATCAGTTTCTATTTGAAGCTTGAAGATTTAGAAAACTACAAAGCACGTGATACGGTCCCAAACATGACGGAGGTTCATTCACGGTTGGAGATCGGCCGAACATACCGAACAATCGGCACGTGAACTGTCAGCCCTCGATTTGGAATCGACACGGTCGAGTTGTTCGATTCAACGAAGCTGTACTTCGTGCATGTGGGACCACGTCAACTTCAGTTCATTCTTAATCGAGTTGTACACCGCATTGAACACCGTCAACAGTTGAAGTACTCGGATCTTTCTACTTATTAGTAGAATCGGTTGTACATGGAAGTGAGAATCTATTCTAAGTAGAAATCAGAGATCTCTCTGGAGAAAGATTTGAGAAACTCTATCACGAGTAAGATATTTTTAAAATAGACACTCTGAATAAGAAGATATCAGGTACGGCACCAATGTCTTGGAGAGATTAATAAATTTCTTGAAACGATTGAATTTTTTAGCAAGTCAAAGAGTAGGAGCACTGACGAGAGAAGATCCCAAAAAATTTCCCTCCAAATACGAAACTGTATAAAGGCGGACACGTTCGAAACAATGATCACCACTTCATCGTGATTTGGTCCCCGTCTGGTTTTGCGAAATCGTGCAGTGATAAAGTTCTCCTCTCTCGATAATTCTTCGCGTAATGAGTTTCGTTGAATGAGCTTATCGCATCGCCCTCGACCTACCTCATACGAACCCTAATCGCGTCGAACTCGAAGCTGTAAAGCCCGATGAAACGGCGAAGGACAGAGGTCCCCTTGCCCCCTTTCATCGTGGATTACAGCGTTGTTTTCTTCGAGATTCTGGCCCACTGGTCGGGCCGTTTATCAGAACGTCTCTTTCTTCCTGATATCGGTCCACTGTTGACTCGCATCGCCACGTTCACGGCACATTCTATGCCATGAAACACACTCGGTTATAATATCTATGATTCACGCGGGCTGCCTCACAGTAGCACACATCCAGTTGACGATTCAAGTTGTTGCGCGTCGTGAACCGTCGTGAACCACGGTTGTTTCTTTCCTCTTTCACTATCTGTCTCGATCCTGACCGATCCTGACTTAGATTTCGTGGTGGAGTTTGTGTGCTCGCGATCATCGTTGCACGAAAGTGAACGGAACTTGCTACGAAAGTGACCCAAGTTAGGGAAGGTATTACGTCTTACGAGAGAAGCGATTGAAAGTAGAGAACTAGAGTACTAGAATTCGAATATTACAAATAGTGAACTTTGAATGTTAGAACCTGTCAGAAAATTCGAATTCTTTGTCCTGGCAGTTGTACGATGATAAAATATTAGTATCTGATGATATGAAGAAGTGATCTATCTATTGTCTGGATCGGGAATTTTCTTTGACAGTTTGTTTATGAAATCTGACCAAATTTTATTTACCAAACGATTAACATCATCTGATCAATACTAACAATATTTATATAATATTGATAATAATTAAAGCACCTGTAGATGCTGGAAAAATTACCGAGTTATTTTCCTTCAAAGTCGTCAGATAAGATAAATGTATGCAAATTGATGGACTAAACTGTACTTTAGTTCTCTCGTAGATAAACTTATGTGTATGAACAAAGCTGTGAATTAATGTTGACGTACGTATTTACAAAATATTGTGAATCTCAAAAGATCAATGATTCCTCTTTACGAGTCAAATTACGAAGATCAATGACGAACAAGATTTTCACGACTAGTCGAAAGACAAGCTGCAACGCTTGTCTTTCTTATAAATAATTCGAAAGTTCGAAAGTANCAACGCTTGTCTTTCTTATAAATAATTCGAAAGTTCGAAAGTAATAAGAAAGAAGAAAAATCACTAACTTAGATCTTGCGATTTTCTACTCCTGTTTCACACATCCTGTTCATCTTTCGCATTCTTGCGAAAGGTTCTCGTTCATTCATTCAGTGGAATGAAATTAATTGGCCGCGGGAAGGGACGAAAAAAGTTTCCTCGCGGCACCGCGTGCACGTGGACAATTTATAGACATATGATAATATTACGCGTATTTATGTTGTTGAACACACAACGCGCGCGACGAGCATGACGTGTCGGTGCACGGATTTAGCACGAATGCAAACGAATACCTAATTAAATCGCTCGCTGTAATAAACGAACGATATACAAATTGCAACACCGTACTTCTCTCTTTTTCTTTTTTCTTCTCTTTCTGACTTCCCTTCCCCCCCCCCTCTCCCCCTTGCTTTTACGATCCGTCAAGGTGTTCCCAAGGTGTTTGTAAGCTGCGTGTTCTGTTTTAGCGAACCGTGGACGACGATGGCGTCGCTGGGGAGCAAAGTGGACGAGCAAGTCGTCAAAGCGCCTCAGCAGAATGGGGGAGGTTGCAGGAACGAGGAACTGCAGCTAGAAGACATTCTGGATAACAATAACGAGGTGAGAGACTCGAGAGAAGCGACCAGAATTGTATCTCCATCGCGTTCTACCATTCGATAGTAAATAAAATGAAGGGAAGGGGATCGATCGATGTTGCTGCATGACTACTCTAAAAAAATTATAAATTGGTCATTTCGACCATTCTGACAATTCTTTTGCAAGACTATTCCGAAAAGTACTAATTTTAGTATAGTACTACACTTTCGTAGTATATATTGCGAGGTGGATCACGCGTGGTCAATTTTCTGACCGATGAACTATTAACGATCGATGAATTTATCGGTGCTGCATCGTAAGGAAAATGGTAAAGTATTGTACAACCTTCGAGAGCAAATGCCACGTTGAATTTTGGAACGACTAGAGTGAAATGAATTTCATCGGCTAGAAAAAAATTTTCAACGATGACGATCGATGAAAATTTGTGTCAGACTCGAAGTGAGTAGATAAATCTTGCTTGGTAACGCGGACTTTCATCTTCTTTATTGTATCGTGAACATTTTCTCATTCCTTGCATTCTGATTTATCTAACGATACGAGTCGTCGATCGAGTTCTAGCGTTGAATTAAAAATCAAAGAAACTCACGTTGGCAAGAAAGGCTGAGCCCCAACGAGATCCTCGCGGACAGCGGTGAAACTTGCGAAACTTACGGACCAATGTTCCACGAAACGAGATTAGCAACAATCGTCGCCGATATCGTTGCACGGGACTAAAAATACTCGCCGCAATAATTCGTACATCGAGCCGTTCGAGTGAATCTCGGTATCAGCGTTGGTCGGTTCGATAACGCGTTTTTGGTTCAGCGAAAGTCGCCAACTCGGCCAGTTTCGAACGTTTCGAACGTTCTTTCAGCCTTGATCTCAAGCGTGAGCACCACGATCGTTTCTTTCAGTCTTGTTCTTGATCTTGAGAATTGCCAACACGATATCGAAACACAACAGTCAGTCAAATCTTTTCTTCTTTTAATTTTGGAACTTTGGAGACCAGATTGTTGCTTCGACTCTGGCCATTTCGAGAGGAAAAGTATTTCAAGATATTAAAGAGTTGAAATGTCCACTGGTTATGTATCAGTTTCATTGGTGCAATTCAGAATATATTCCTTGGAATAATACTAACAATAATAATAATAATAGGTTCCTAACCTAACCTTTTATACGTTGATATGTTGTTTTTATTAACACTAGAACTAAATGTATCAGTTTCATTGGTGCAATTCAGAATATATTCCTTGGAATAATACTAACAATAATAATAATAATAGGTTCCTAACCTAACCTTTTATACGTTGATATGTTGTTTTTATTAACACTAGAACTACCACACCAGTCATTTTGACTGGTCTGACAACTTTATTTTAAAATTCCTACTTCATGTTACATTTTTTCTTCGCAATGATGTAATGACTTTTGCAGAGATAGCTAAAGGATTAATATAATGAACTTTAATTTTGTTTTATTCATTTAAAATAAAAGTAATTTTGTATCATGGCTACTTATACCAGTACCAATCATTTTCACTGGTTTTGGTAGAGATAGCTACCTCTCAACTGTCGGTAGTTCTAGTGTTAATGCAATTGAGAGTGTACTGTTATTAATACCAAGTTAGATTATTAATACCATATTAGTATCAGATTATTCGTATAATTTACGAAAGTTTGATTTTCGACGTATTTGAGAAATATAAAATCGCTCTTTAATAGACGCCCCATATTTTATTACATAATAAGAGCTTCGCTCTAGGTCCAGATATGTTTTGAATTTTGGTAATTTCCATCGTTAATAAACTATTACGATAATTTTTGCATTGAATCCTTTTCTTTTCCTTTTTCTGTACATTTTTATGCGAAAGTCATCTGAATTTCATTGTTTGACAGAACATCGAGGTGGAGATGGTGGTGCCGCCAGATGGTGGATGGGGTTGGGTGATCGTCGCTGCCTCCTTCATGTGCAACCTGTTCGTGGATGGCATCATCTTCAGCTTTGGCGTCTTTCTCAACGATATATCCGAAGCTTTCGCGGTGTCCAAGGCGAGAGTGGCGCTAGTTGGCTCGTTGCAGTCTGGATTTTATCTTATGGCTGGTCAGTGACAAATGGCTCGCATCCAAACGTTTTGAATCATTCATCTCTGGTTTTATCTTCCTTACTTTTTTCAAAAATACTTTTTCTCATATTTTCAAGTTTTCTTGTCATCATTTTCCACTTTCAATATAATAATACTTTCACACTGTCTGAAGATGAGAAACAGTCTTTTTCAAAGATGTCTTTACGCCTGCGAAAATTCTGCAAATTCAAACGTTCACCTACCTAAGCATTTTTACGATCTTTTTCGCGACGTTAATAAGAGTTTAACATATCGAACTTGAACAAAGTAAAATTAACATGTATGAAATGTACGTAAAGAAAAAAAAAAAAAAAAAAAAAAAAAAAAAAAANGAAATAAAAGTGAAGAAGGTAGATCGACTCGTTTCGCTTGTTTCGTATAAAAGAATCTGAATGAAAATGTGGTGCTCGCAGGTCCATTCGTCTCGGCGTTGGCCAATAGGTACGGCTTCCGGCTGGTCGCGATCCTCGGAAGCGTGATAAGTTGCAGCGCGTTCGTTCTCTCGTACTTCAGCACCTCCATCGAGTTCCTCTACGTCTCTTACGGCGTGCTCGGTAAGTTCTTGCCCTATATACAGGGTGGAGCGTCTAAGAGGGTGTTTAAATATTCCCGCGGCTCTTGGAAGCTTTGGACGTTGTTAAGGACAGATTTGCACGATCCTCTCCCTCTCTCCCCTCCGCGCATTCGCGTACTCTTCGATACATCTTTGCTCTTGGTAACACCTCTTCGTACACCATCCCAAAGCTGTACATAAAGATTTAGCTACGCTCTTTTTACGCGCATCCACCCTGTACACGCTCGTTCTTGACGGGGCCAAGTTCTTCTCGCTACTTTCACGAAGAAGTTTCCTTTCGGTCGCGAGCGTTGCATTTCGCGTGCGAGAAACGCGAAACGACATCTACTACCATTTTCCAAAGGAACGTTCGTTTGATCGAAAAGGAAAAAAAAGGAAAAAAAAGCAAGAGGATACAGAGGAACGGGCTTCGATGTTCAAATTATTATTGCAATTGGAGATTTCGTTAGAATCCCGACGAGACGGATGAATTCGACTGACTTTGACGTACTTTAATTGTCTTTAATTGAAACATTAAAAATCAATGAGATTTTTTTTTTTTAATTTCAATCCATGAGCTCGATGCACTTACTTTTCATTCTCGATTCCTTCATGTTTCTTCTTTTTCACCGATCTGATTAGCAGATCTTTGGATCTTGCCTTTTGCATCTTTGAATAAACAATGTGCCCGCACAATGAAATCATTATTTGCCAGTAACCAATTGCAAGTTAATTTAGTAAGTTTTTGTAATTCTTTAGCTGATCACTTGAATTTCCTGCATATTTAAATTCCTTACTTTCATATTTAACCCTTGGCATATCTACCATATATGCATTAGAGTTTCTACAGCAAAGAACTCAGTTTGTCAACTGTTATGTTTTTCCTTTCCTTTTCACTTTTAATTTGTTCCGTGCAAATTGTATTCGCGTCGGAGGATTTCTATCTCGCACAAACGAATAAAATTAGAATTAGAAAATTGAAACTCCCGCCGCGTGATTGTCCTAAGTAGATCAGTAATTCTTCCCTCACCAAAAAAAGAAAAGAAAAAAAAATAGGAATTATTCCACTTCGCGATTTTTGTCACATTTCTAACTCTTCTCTTGTTTCACGTTGCTTTTGTGTCTTGCATTGTCAGGAGGTATCGGAGCAGGCCTGATTTACGTGCCGGCTGTGATAACTACAGGATTTTATTTTGAAAGATGGCGAGCACTGGCCACCGGGATCGCCGTCTGCGGATCCGGAATCGGCGCTTTCTTGCTTGCGCCGATCTCAGATATACTGGTGAAGCAATTCGGTTGGAGGGGCGCATTGCTCTTCCAAGCAGGTAAAACTAACTAAAATCACTATACAATACCGCGAGATAATCAGTCTGATTATTTGTCAAAGAATTCTTATTTTTATTAAACGTAATATTTTATTCAATTTATTCATTTCTTTAATATCGGAGGACCTCGCGTAATATTCTTTTTCGTCATTCACGTTTTTTCCAGCTAGACTCTGTAATTTTCTTTTTAAATTCAGAAGAATTTTCGGAATATTCGCAATAATACGAATAAATTATTGCTCGTGAATCGAATTCTCCTTTTTGTCAACAATTCTTATTTCGATTTTTTTTATTCCTATCGAATACTCTTTTGTTTCGTTTCCGTTCTTATTAAACTCTTCGAACTGAACGACTGTATTGATTCGGTGATTTTCAATCTGTCAATAAGATAGTGGCCGGTGGTATCGCACGCATTGAAGTGTTTGAGAAACGTGGCGAGAAACGTTTCATTGTTTTCACATTCGAGACCTCTCTTGCCGAACAAACAGTGGAAACTTTAGGATTGTATTTCCACAGATTGCTGTTCAAACAATCAACGATTTGTCTGTTGTTTTCAATAAAATTTTAACGCTCG
>NIPQ01091147.1:57295-90665 GCA_002806875.1 Lepidotrigona ventralis hoosana | reverse complement strand
TTAAATATTAAAAATTTTAAAAAAAAAAAAAAAAAAAGATAAACTTCATGGAAAACGGGATGAAACATGTACATTTCACGATATATGAAATGACAAATTATTTAATATTGAGAAATCAATCATTTCGTTTTGCACGACAGGCGTTAAAACAATTTTCTATGCGCACGACATTTGTATAACGTCAAATGGCGTCATCCGAACGTGAAAAATACGCGGCTCTTCGAGATATGTAACGAGTAGTCTTAAATACACTACTGAATTTCTACTAGCCTCCACGAGTACGCGCACAAAGCGTTCGCATCGACTCGATGGAAATTCGATAGGGATGGAATGTGAATCTGGCAAGTTAATGGGATGACCGTCTCTTTGCTTTATCGAATTTCTATTCGAAAGCTGCACTGGGAAAAGAGTAGAGGAGTCGAGCTTTAACTCAACTCGAAGGAAAGCGCGGTTGTTTCCCTCGGTCTGAATGTATTGAAAATTTCATCGCGGCCTATTCAAATTTCTCGCGCGAGAGAGAAAGAGAGAGAGAGAGAGAGAGAGAGAGAAAGGAAACAACGTTGCAGTGAGTGAGTGAGAAGCTGCACGGGAAATGCAACAACGCACGGTGAAATCCGTGTGTTCGTTAAATTTATGTTTCTCGCGCAGTGTGTTCCAAGGAGCACAGTGAAAATGAAATCTACGAGAAGGAAATTGGAAACGTTTCCACCAGAGATGAATATATGTTGTGTGCGAAAATTTATCCGCGCGACGGGGCAATCTAACAAGGTAAAAAGTGCTTCACGCGCTGCGTTAAAGTTCCACGGCTTGTTAATTGAAGAATTTCATTGTTCAGGCTCTCGCGAGAGAAGATACATTCATATCAATTTTGAGGCGTCAGAAAAAAAAAAAGAAAAAAAAGAAGAAAATTATTTTTAAATTGATGAGATTAAATCATCGAAATGATGATAGAAAAAAAAGTTCGCAAGAATACTAGAGAATTCTCTAGAAATATCTCTATAGTCTATATTCGAGAGATGAACGCGTGGAAAGGTTCAGAGCGCGTGCAAAGAGAATAAAAAGCAACATGACAGAGGTTAGGTTTGGAGAAAGCCCCAAGGAGTGAGGTTAGGAACTTGCTGGGCGATCAACGCGGACTTTGCAAATTCGTAAAGGCTCTCTTTCTGTCGCGTCCCGAGGATTGAAACCACGTGTCCTCCCGTCGAAACGACGCGCGCGTGGCTCGTTATCATTCAGACGTCCCCCCAGATGTACCGTAATAATCCCAGTCGGAGGGATTCGTCGGCCTCGAGTCGTCCGAGGACCGTTCCCGGGGGCTCTCGTTTTCCCGCGTTCGGAAAATAATTACCGTTCCGTGGCTTGTGATAATTCGAGCGTAATGTCTTTACAGGCTCTTGCAACGTGTTGCGGGCCCTCTCTGCGGATAGCGGCGGCCGCCGTCATAATGAGAGCCGTAGCGCGGATCTATCTCCATGTTGCTGAGAGAGAGAGAGAGAGAGAGAGGGAGGAAACCCCACTCGGAGAGCACACTGCCGCCCGCGTGTATAGCATCAATCGCGGATATCGCATCATCTCCATCTGGCCATAAAATCTGCCGTACCTCGTTAGCCACGCTTGTTACGTTCCGCACCCCGAATTCGGCACTCCACCGTCTCCTCTGTTTCGCCCCTCGCTCGCTCGCTCCCTTCCTTTGCCGGTCGTCGAGCACCGATACCGATCCATACGTACGTACCTACTTGCACACGCTCGAAACGCAATCCTATTTCCCATGCAGCTATTCCTACCTATCGTCGACTACTACCCCTAATTATTTCGAGTCCAACTTAACAGAAACCCGCACCCGCTCGCCCGCTCGCTGATCGGTCGCCACGCTGGCCAGATACACGCGCCGCGCGCCTTTGCCTCGCCTCGTTAGTTTCGCCGATGATGAGCACTCCGCGCTCCTATCAGATTTCCCACATTCTGCCAGACCGGAAATCCAAAGCGTATTTTTCGTCGTGTTTTCTCCGCTGTCCAATATCAGAACTCGCGAGCAAGGAACTACGTGTACAGGTAGTTCATTCAAAGGGAGGAACACCTGAATATCTTTTTTTAGAATTTGAGATGCGAAAAATATTTTTCTTTTTTTTTTTGCCTAACTGGATGACATCGAAAGACACCATTTAGCTGATGAGAACATGCACTATTTTTTTCAAGGACATCGAAGTTTTCTTTCGTTACATAACTGTATTTTCTTTTCTTTTTTATTGTGTCGTGTAGTTGGTAAAGAAGACTTTGAAAATTGAAGTTTCTACGTAGAAATTTACTTCCGTCGCGATCGAGAGCCTAATAGTTCTGCCAGACTGGAGATCCAAAGCGTGTTTTCTCCGCTGTCCGATATCAGAACTCGCGAACAAGGAACTACGTGTACAGTTCATTTAAAGGAAGAAACACCTGAATATCTTTTTTAGAATTTGAGATGCGAAAAATATTTTTCTTTTTTTTTACCTAACTGAATGGCATCGAAAGACACCATTTAGCTGATGAGAACATGTACTATTTTTTTCAAGGACATAGAAGTTTTCTTTCGTCACATAACTGTATTTTCTTTTCTTTTTTATTGTGTCGTGTAGCTGGTAAAGAAGACTTTGAAAATTGACGTTTCTACGTAGAAATTTACTTCCGTCGCGATCGAGAGCCTAATAGTTCTGCCAGACTGGAGATCCAAAGCGTGTTTTCTCCGCTGTCCGATATCAGAACTCGCGAACAAGGAACTACGTGTACAGTTCATTTAAAGGAAGAAACACCTGAATATCTTTTTTAGAATTTGAGATGCGAAAAATATTTTTCTTTTTTTTTTTGCCTAACTGGATGGCATCGAAAGACACCATTTAGCTGATGAGAACATGTACTATTTTTTTCAAGTTTTCTTTCGTCACATAACTGTATTTTCTTTTCTTTTTTATTGTGTCGTGTAGCTGGTAAAGAAGACTTTGAAAATTGAAATTTCTACGTAGAAATTTACGATCGAGAGCCTAATAACATATAAATAAAGATGTTCACTATTGAGTCGTAGAAAGTAGCGAGTTGTAATAGCGTGCAGGTCTTCTATTTCCTTCCAATTGTTTAAATATTGTTATTTGGGGAGGATCGTTTGGAGAATTGCCGAGAATTAACGTAATCTCTTTTGTATAGATAAAACTATATTAACTATATTATCTGGAGTACACCATCCGAACCGATACCAATATTAATAAACTTATCGCAAAGTAATTCATTATTATAAATCGTTTGTTTCGTTGAAACGTTAGTAGTGCCTTCGTGCAATTCTCTATTGAATATCGATTCTTTTGGCGACCGCGGCACTTGGCTGCTTCTTAATGACCGGTCCTGCCCACGCCGCGACAAATTGAACGCGCGGAGCGCATTTGCTTAAAACGTATCGCGGAAATTGCCCAATGCCGTGCCACCTGCTGCTCCATTATAATAATTATTGCCGAGCCGCGACGATTCATTTCGAGTCGGATGCGCCACTTTGCGGCAGTTGCGCCGCCTATTAATTACACAACGACGAGACGTTCGTCGAAATACGTATAGACGTACGTATAAACACACAGCCAAGCACGTTTGCTTGATTAAAGTGGACCAAGCCACAGAAATCTGTCGTAATCGTCAAGTACGCTCGGAACACGATCGATCGGCCAAGGCACGTTCTGCGCTCTGGCTGTCAATTTTTATCAATTTCTTAGGTCTCGTTTGTTCCCAATGTTTCTTTCTATCGGACAGGCGTGACTATGCAACTTTTCAGTATGCTTGACCTCTTGCTGCCACATCCAGAGTCCAATTGCACGAGAATCGTCTCTTATCTGAAGATCTTTGATTTCTCGCAAGCCGCGACAGATGGAAACGATTGCACGAAGCCGAATCGATCGCAGATGGCGAAAAAGCGAGATACCCGAGGAAAGGAAAAAGAAAGAAAAAGAATGTTATTTTACGATCGGTGATGACCCGGTCGCTTCGGTAACAGGTCAAACTCGATTTAGCCCGTTGACGGGTTCAGCCTCTTTTAACCATCGTAATCTTCGGGCGAAACGTTGGGTTCATCGTTGCACCGATCGATCGTCGTTAGGGTCGCGCGCCTGTTGGTTCGAGGCGCACGGATCTTGAACGAAATCGGACTAGGTAGTACATACCTACCCGTTTCAACCGTGCAAATATAAAAAGCAAACGTCGATGGTCGATCCTTTGATCCGGTTCCCTTTCCTTAAATAAGATAACTCTCTCTCTCTCTTTCTCTGTGGTATTTGTGACTTTCATAAAGTCGAGAAAAAAATAAACAATCGCAGGCAGGAAAAGATTGGCAAATTGACGGAAATGGGAATTCAATGTCTTGTTTGCTGGGAACGTAATAAATCGGGCGTATGCGCAAGTTTATGCGGGTTTTCCTTTCGAACGCAATTTGCCGATCGCACGCGCGAATATAACATCGTCAAAGTTCACCGAATTACATTGTCGCTCTCGACTGTACGGCGAGATTTAAAACGTCCGCGTTTTGCATAGTCCGCGCATACTTTTTAATTTAACGTGCCTGCCCGGTGAATGGGGAGACACGCGTGTTATTTCGCGCGTGTCTGTTTTATCCAGAAAATTATACCGTCACTCTAATTGAAACGCATTTCGTATGATGCAATTTAATCGCCGCCGTCGTTCGTAACGTTATATTTTAATTATTAAACTATCGGTAGTTGCCTGATGATGTTTCCGTCACAATTTAACAACACGCGGCGATGGAGAAATTTCGATCGGTTGTTTCGACAAAGAGTGGAAAATTAGTTCTTTCCATTTTTTTTTTTTTTTTTTTTTTTTTAACCAATCCACTTTTCCCTCGCGAATCATCCGATTTTCCAGCAAACTTATCGAATCTTTTTTCTCTTTCCAGGTAAATATTTACGCCAATTGCTCGAGCGAAGTCGATAGACGTAAACGTAAAAAAGGTGATACGCGAGGGACCGGCCATCTACAAAACGTACAAAAGCGTACGTACGACCCGAATTGTCACTTTGTAAAATTAGAAGAAGAAGAAGAAAAAAAATAGATCAACGCCGTTAAAATTCGTACGTCGATAATTTCATTTTAAACGATATTTTAAGCAAGAGCAAAATTGGTTGTCGCGTTAAAAGTCGTTTTCCATTCCGTGTAGTCGAACGTACGAATCTCGGTTTCGCGCACGATAAATTAGAACACGGCATAGTTTATTTCAACGGCGGTTATTAAAGATTTTATCTTGCGCGTAATGGAACATTCAGTCATTCCCGTCCGCGGGAAGAGGTGGAAATTTCAAAGTTTAAATTCCAACGGAGCAGGTGTCTGTCATCCGTTTTAACGCGAGGTCATTGCTACTCTGTTTCCAAAATTAATTGCTCGAGAGCTTGGTACATCGATCGAATTCTATTTTCGTCGTCGGCGACGCTGAAACGTCATTTACCCGGCGATCCGTCTTTTTTTTTTGATTTTGTTCGCGTCTGTTCTTCTCTCCCATAAGCTCACTCAGTCCACCATGAAAAATTAATTCCCACTCTGTTTCATACAAAATATCTTTCTTTAACTTTAGTAGCTACAGTGAAGCTGTTGTGGCTGCGACACTTTCAATCTGAAGTTGCGAGTCATGTCATAGAATTCCTGTGGAGCAGAGGTGGCTGACTGGCGGCCCGTTTTCCTGCTCGCTAGCGCTATCCCCTCCACTGTATCGATCAACCCCACTCTTTCATGCACGGCGAGGAAATTGCAATGTAGTGGGGAGATGGATGCGGTGGAGGGGATAGCGCTAGCGATCAGGAGAGTGGGGGCAAAGGCCCGCGAGCCGCCAGTTAGCCATCTCTCCGTTAGAGCGCGTAAGTTGATTTTCATTCGTGATGCACGCGCAGAGAAACGTTAACAAATATCGCGAGCGGCATGAGGCGCGCAAACAAGAAGAAAAAAGAAGCGGAGAGGGAATTTTTCTTTCATTGGCCGTGCCTGTGTTATCGATTGCCGTGTAAGGGAGAGAAGAATTACAGACGTTATACAAAGGGATTCCCGATCGGAAGGTAGCATTACCATACGCTCGACGAAATATCGCCTCGCAGAGTCACAGTGTGTCCCTTTCCCGTGAATTCGAGTCGAACGGATTCGAACGAAGGAAAGAAGGGAAGAAACGTGGCTCTTTTCTCCCCTTCCCTGGTGGATTCTACGATGCTCGTACGTATGCTAGGGAATTTCATAGATGTTCCACACGTGTCTTTATGGTTTATGCGTCTGGCCGTAGCGCCGATGAATCGTGCGTGAAAACAGGACCGACGGTGGTCGTCCGTGATATTTTATCCTGATGCAGAATTCGGGGATCTCGTGCTCGAATCGATGAACCACGTCGACTCTGACTTTCGTTCCTCCTTCTTTCTCTTTTTCTTCCTTTTCTTGTTCCGATGGCGCTTCTTTCGAGTCTATTTCGAGTTACCCAATTATGAGACTAGAAGTACTTTCAAAACAGTAGTTTCAAATAAACAATTAATTATATAATTAATTATTAATAGTATAATTATAAAAATGTTTATAAAAAATAATTATTATATCGATTAATGTTCCTTTCAAAGTCACAATATAATTAATAAATATAATTCAAATGTCCCTTCGAAATTGTTTCAACTTCTAGTCTTAGGTCACTCACCCGGTGCGCTATATATATAATATTTTCTCTTCTTTCGATGAAATATTAAATAATTCTTTCCCGATCGTTTTTATCAGCGAGGCTCATCGTACCGAGTTCGCAAAAGGCAATCTGAATCTTGCACGATACCGTCGGTGCAACGTAGATAAGATAGGATAGCCGCTTGGAACAAATTGCTCGTCGTTCCTTATCGTGGCCAGACATAACTTGACCAGAGTTTGCCCACTCGCTTCATTCCGGTCTCACCAGCAGTTGGACCGTCTAAAAGCTCTAACCTTTTGCATCGCGGTCGAATTTTTTATCATGAAGGTCGATCGAATCGCACGATACACGTCGTGTATCATCATACGACAAATCACTGACGGATTTCGAAAACTGGGAAAAAAATATTTAGTCGAAATTATTTACTCATGAAATTCGCAGGAGCGTGTGCTCCGTTTCCTATCTGGCACCGAATCAAGGAATGCTCCCGGTAGTGCACGCGACATGTCATTTTCCACGCTCGACCAAGTACAACGACGTGGAAACGACGACCGTGTCGAGGAAGTGGCATCGAAGGCGTCGATGTGTCTTAAACCGTCTTGCGTAACAAACCAGAACGCAGCTCTGTATATACGCTGTATCGTTGCTTTCATCGCGGAGAAAATGACGCGGAATGTTGGGAGGGAGGAGAGGGGTAAACCTCGTTTGCTCGATTAGCGCGAGCATGGCGAAAGCTCGGAGCGTAAAGAAGAGAGCGGGCGACAATTTACGGATATGGGTCACGGAGCAGCTAACAAATTCCGCAGCTTGTTGACAGTCGCGTAGGCACGCATTCACGCTTGCAGAGAGAAGTCGCATCGGTGGAAGAGGTTAGGGATGGGCTGGTGTAACGCGAGTGTGAAGACGTAATGTGAAAAGCCATCCGTGGGGGGTGTGCAGCTCGCGCCGGCTCTATTCAACCGATATCATTATTACCCCCGGGCTTTCGCGCGACACCGTGTCGGCCATTTATCGCGCTCCTGTTATTTTATCTAGGCGAATAGACGCGACGACGAAGGGAAAACAAGGAAAGGAGGGAACGAGGCAAACGAGAGAATGAAAGGGAGTTGTGCACATCGAACGGGGGTGGGTTGCCGGCCTAAAGCATGAAAAAGCTTGGCGCGCGGCGCGTGGTCCGGGGGGCAGCTAGGTGTATCGTTCTGGCGTCGTGTGTTGTTTACCCGGCTGTAGCGGTATACACCTGTGCACATGCGTGCATGTGTGTAATGGGAACGATACGTTTCCCCAACACGTAACACGAGAGCCGCGCTCCGTTACATTATTTATCACTTCGCGGTCATTTGTATCGGCGGCCCCCGAGTGCCCCCTCGACCGCGCAATCTTCTCCGAGAGCATCCTCTCGTCAAACCGAGTTCATCACCGCTACAAATACCGCTCACGTTAAACCGCTATTACGCCGTAATCTTTCGCACCCAGTGTCGAATTTATCCGTCTACGTCCGGGATTAATCCCAAGGACTAACGCTGACAGCGAAATAGTTTGAGCAATTTATAATTTCCTATATAAAATATACAGGGACTTTCGTATATATATAAAGTTTCTGTTTTTTATTGTACTTATATGCACTTTTATACTGCAGTCGTCGGTACAGTTCTAGTGTTAAATCCAAGTGTGACGCGCTATTTGTGGCCTTTAACCGGGAGAATTATGCCGTGGATTTATTACATTTGACATACTCGATTGATATTGGCGAAAGAACAAAAGCGTATTGCTGCTGAGATAATACTTCAGAATGAAGTGGACTGACGCGTTTTAATTTTTCATAAATTTTCGCGATTCCTTCCCACCCTCCCCCCTTAATTTATTATTAATTTTTTGTTTCATCGTTGTCGATCGTCTTTCCAGTTTCTTCTCGTCGTTTCGTCGCTTCGTTTCCAGTAGCAATAAAGATTATTTTCCGCTGCTAGAATCCATCGCGTCCCTTTTATTCCGCCTTGCTTCTCCCGCGCGTCGTTTATCGACAGACCTTTATCGATTTCAGCCGGTATACAAATCCACTTTCAGAGTAACATTAGTCACTGACACTTCTAGCGACACACACGGCGTGTTCCAAGCGTTTGGACCTTGGGTATGGTATCACGGATACCAGCAAATCATTCCGCATGCGATTACGTTACACGCGCTTGCGTGCTTTTATTCCTTTTATTCTTCTCTCTCTTTGCATTTACACAATCTCATATACGTGCACACGTAAGAGTCGCGTGTGCAAGATGTGAACATGTTCTGTAGATCTATTATTAAAGTCAATTCTCACGATCTGTTATTAAAACCCGTTGTATTAATTTCGATAGTAACATGTAACAATAAAATCAATCTATTGAGAGGATCTATTGTTAAAGTCAGATTCTTAAAATCAATTCTTGAAATCGGATTACTCTCGAATGCAATTAAAATCAATTCTGAAGCTCTATTATTAAAAGCCGCTTGCTAATTAGTTTCGAAGGTAAAGTTATTAAAATCGATTCTTAAAGGCATTGGAATAGTCAGTGAATATCAGAATAACAGAGTGATATTAATAATTGATCTTCAAGTATCTCAGATCTCTAGATTTCCAGGAATTGATTTTAATGGTAGATCTCTTTAATAGGGTGAACAGGCTTTCGAAAGCGATGGAACCTCGTTGTTGGACTTGTATATCGGGGGAGGTTCGTCGGTGACAGTTACAAACGACGGCGTTATCCGCGAGGATTGTACGCCGAGAGGGTGAAAAGGGGGGGAGTGAGCACCTGCTCGCGTTGTAACCCGGCATGTCTTCGGCTACTCCGTAAACCCGTGTCAATGGGAACGCGATCGCCTCCGACTCTTTTCGCAGCGCCAGAGAGAGAGAAAGAGAGAGAGAGAGAGAGAGAGAGAGAGAGAGTAGAACGAGTTTCGTATACAAATGGGCGAGCCGTCCTCTGTGTCGAGATTAAGTCGAAACGTCGTGGCCCGGTCGCGAGAGCAAATTTTCTCAGATCCCTCGCAAATCGTTTCCCCTCGGGGCAAGTTGCTCTGTTTGCCGGGTTTTCTCCCTTCGCTCATCCCTCGGATTCCTCGATGCCCGCGACGTACGACACAGCTCTCTCGCGTTGATTAATTTGCCACCATCCCGTTCTGACCATTGTGAACTCATCGAGTGCCATTTTTTCTTTTTTTTTTTTTTTTGCAACTCAACCGAATCGATTGCTATCCTAAGCTACAAGAAGTCTGTCAAATTTCCCAAACGAACAGTTCGACCTTTTATCCTCGTACATTTTTAATTTTTTCTTTCTTTTTCCATTTCTTCCGCGTTGTAATTTCATTTTCGAAAAGACGCGAAGACGGGGATTCCAACGGTTGCCGCGCCGGCCCGGCCGAGGCATTTTCATTTCCATAAAACGGCGCAAACCGTGTTACACCGTGGCGTAATTAAATTACGTTTATTACGTTATACAAATACACGGGGGTAGCTGCTCAAAGATTTATTAGTTCATTACCATCGCAATGGGCAGTTGGATAATACTCGTTTCACGAGAATCACGTTAGACTCGCGCTTGCTGCTAATGAATTTAATTCGCCTCGCCGCAAGACAGACCTAATAACTTCTGTCACTAGCTACCGCTCCTGCCAGCTTGATTTACTTCGCCGACAGGCGAATTCTCGTCTACGCGCCCAGGCGTAATTACGCGTTGAAATTATCAAAAAAAAAAAAAAAAAAAAAAAAGAAAGGCGCCGGTTGGCGGGGGGGTATGGGGGGTTTGAAGTNTTCTCTCGTACTCTTGAAGATGAGATGGAAAACGACTTCGGCTTCGGCTATCCGGAAATTGGTCGAAGGGCGAGCGAGTTAAACGGAACGATGGCAGGCGTTGAAGGAATTCGGAATTGAAATTGGCGAAGCTTCCTACGGAGCACAATTATCGCCAGGCGGATGGTACAAGGAAGACAAGGTGGCAAAGTCAACAAGAGAGGAGATCCTGCCGGGCGATAATCGCGAGCAAACGATACCAACAGTGTTCTCACGAAAGCGGAGAAGAAGACGAGAAGACGCCTCGCGTAGGAAGCGAAGGCTCGAGCAACAAATATAAGCGTGACGCGAATCTTGGCAGCGACGTTCTTCCTGCAGCCGCGTGGTTCATCCCTTAT
Source organism: Lepidotrigona ventralis hoosana (assembly GCA_002806875.1). Classification (NCBI taxonomy): domain Eukaryota; kingdom Metazoa; phylum Arthropoda; class Insecta; order Hymenoptera; family Apidae; genus Lepidotrigona; species Lepidotrigona ventralis. The sequence goes on along the minus strand of NIPQ01091147.1, from coordinate 79,840 downwards.
ATCCGGTCGGAACAAGTGTGCCTACCTCTAGACACAATCTCTTCGCCCCTCTTCTTGCTTCTTGCTTGCTTCTCGACGTCTTCTTTCACGCTTCTCGCGTCGGTTGCGATTCCGCCCGATCGAACTGTTCTCCTCCGCTTTTTTAATTTCTCCCTGTTCCTAGTTTCGCTTCGTGTCCGACTGCTTGACGAATATGAAACGCTGGACCGAAGGGAAACTCCGTGGGGAAATCGGCCGAAACTGATGAGGCCGTATTTTTTGCCTGTCTTTATTTCCTCCCGTACGTTATTCCTTTTGGGATGCGTTCTGCGCGAGTGCCTCCTCTCGTCAGCAGAGCCGAACAAGGGCCGACACGTTCGTGGAATTTTCGAATTTCGCGCGTTGCAGCAACTTCATCGGATAGAGTTTCTTAACCTGAGTTCAGAAAATATTTCTCGGTTATGTTGAGATTGTTAACATCATGCAATTTATTATGACTCTTAATAAGGTAAAATGCTCCAATTGTTAATTATCTATCCAACCTAAATATACTAACCTAAACCTAACCTAAATCGAAGTATACCAAGACTCATCATTCCGATGGCACATTAAAAGTTTTAAAAAATATAGACATCGATATTTTTTCATTCGTTTACACGAAGATTCGTCGTCATTTGATCCTTTATTATTTATTGCATATCATAACAAAATTAAAATTGTTGACCAAATGGACCGCAAGTGTATCGTGAAAACCAAGATCTCTCAAAGATGGCGTCTAATTTAAATAATATTTTTAATCTAACGCTAATCAACTCGTGGATACTGTTCGAGGTATCACACAATAGACGCCAATATAATTGGGAAATAATTTTTGTTCCAATTGATGAACGCGAAAGTGAATACAAGAATGGAAAAATGTCTACGCAGGGACGTAGCTAGGATGAGATTGCACTTTGGGAAATTCAAAAAATACTTCCAATACAGGCGAAAATCCTGTTAAGTTGGATCGCGCGACAGAAATAGAACGAATTTTATTTGTACTGAATCTAAGAAGCATATCTACAAGTATCTATACAAGTATAGATTCCAAACGAGACCCATCTGCAAAAAGCGGATTACAGAGGAAAAGTTGTTTCAATATGAAATATTGAAAATTGGGAAAATCTGTTTTTGCATATCTTGCAATTGTAAAGGTAAACACGTTATAATGCTGTTTCCCTCTCATTTGTAATTTTTGTGAAAAAAAAAGAAAATTACGTGTAAAAGCACATTTTCCAAATTGACGAGTGGAACAACCTGAATATCTTCTCTACTAGTAATAGTACGAAAATCGTCCCTGACGTAACTTGAACTGATTGAAGAGCTATTTCTTAAAATAAGAAAATTCTCTTATTCTTATCTTCGATTACTTAAAAGTTGTCTTTTTACTATCCTAATTTATCATTTTTTAATTTCAATTTTCATTTTCAACGTATATTGTTCTATTATTTAAAAATAATTTTTTTATATTCTTTTCAAGGTCACTGGCATATTTTTTTCTATTTCATCACACAGATATGTTTGGACTCAAAAGTGCGTATCTGATGCAGTTGTAACGTTAATTAACTCGATTATGCTGTCCGTTTGTCCTGCTGATCCTAGTGAGCAGTGGTCGTTATCATTTACGAGATCATTCATTCCAAAATTTCGTTCCCTTTCGATAGGAAAATCACAGCTTGCACGAGGTCGAGCGAAACTTTCACTGTTAAAATACTAATTCAGCTCGTTCTAAGGAATCTCCTGGGCATTGGCCCGTTATTGGTCGAAAATCCAGGACATCGATGCTCGTTCGTGATGCCGGTTCCCGCGTATTTCCAACTCCGTCGCGCTCCAGGGACCTTGTCGATCTCAGATAGCGTCGGTAATTTGCTCGCCAGGTAATTTGCTAATACATACGGTGGGCCAAAAGTCGCGCGAATTTTTTTCTTTTCGAACGAAACACAACAATTTTTTTTTTTTTTCGAAAATTCAAAACTCTCTCGGGTTTCTTTCAAATTAGCTCTCACCGATATGCTTCATTTTCTGTTCTTGTCCATTATCTTCGAGTGGCCGATAAAACGATGAATAAACGGCTGGCCGAGGTAATTCGCGTCGTGTGATTAACGAAAGATGAGAATACAGCCTGGCGTCAAAGCGACGAGAGTTGTCAGAATATTTCGTACGACCGGCTGATAAATATCGATCGTTTCGGTCGTCCGCGTGCTACGTCGAGGGATTATTCGGCTGGGGCGAAGGAAAAAGCAAGAGGGTTATTTTCGGGGAAATTGGAGTTAGGTCGTGCAACCCTTTCACTAGGGACACGCCTCGCGTCGCGGCCAGCTCAATGAGGGTTGTTGCATCGGCCTTTCGATCCCAATGAAAATTAGTCCCGCCGCAGCTATAAATCCCGCGTAGATAACTGAAAATTTCAGAAACATCAGCGTTGAATGTCCAAGACGACGATATGAAATCGTCATTATTATAGATAGATATTATATTGAAATGTTATTTGCAACAGAGAACAAATGTTGGATGGTAAATTATACTAATTCAATTATAATTACAACGTTGCATTTTTTTCTTCCTAGCTTCTTTCGACTCGATTTTTAGCACTTGCTAGTTCTAGAAAAAGTGTTGATTCCTTCGCACCGTCGAAAAGCAACGTGCTAGACAGAGATAGAAAAAAAAACTCCCCGCGAGTCTCGATTCGACGAAGGTAGAGAAAGAGAGAGACGAACGACGAGGAGACGAAATCGATGAAATCAGAGAGATCTCGGAGGCGGGAGTTGGCCGGGGGAGGCACGAAAGACGATAAAGCACGTCTTTTCCGTTAGTATCCCAACGGACAAATATTATTTTCCATCGCGGATGCACTCGGCTGGCTGCGCAAGCACAGGCTTAAGCGGCCTGCGGTATAGCATTTCCCGTCGACGTCGTCGACGAGATCCGATCCTCCACGGTTCACTTAATTTCTCATCTCTCTTCGGTGCCGGCACCGATGACGTTACATTATTCTCCGCCGATACACCGCGCCGCGTCCAGATGCGGAACAGATTTGCCTTCCCCAGCGGCCTTCCGATACATTGTCTGCAAAAATGTCGTCGTCGTCGTCGTCGTTGTTGCTTGTGACCGTAGTCGTCGCAACTGGTAAACCGTCTCTCTTTCAACTTTCCGCTCGAGGTGACGCGGCTCCCTTCTCTGACGGCTTGCAAACGTTACTTGCTCGTTCGATTCGTTCGATCCGCCCATTTCTTTCCCCATTTCCAGCGATATTATTGTGATTTGCCTGACGGCTAATGTCACGTGCTTTTCAGACAGATATTTAGCCGAATGCGAAACAACAAGTCGTAACACATCATGATGACGCAGAAGCTATGTCTCACTATTATTTCGTGAAACAGTCTAAATACATTTCAATACACTTTATTTATACAGGATGAATTTAAATAAATATGATGCATTCTAGTAATTGTCACCTAACTGCAATGGTGCACAACAGGTTTTCCAAACTATCAATCGCCACATCCACATGTTTCAAAGTCACTCGGACAATCGGATAAAGCGTCTGCGTGTAACTCATCGTCGAAAGTTCGTCACCGTCGCGATTGAAACTTTCGCAACACGTGAAATTGCGATCGAAACCTAAATATCGATAAATGGCAAGTTTTCTCTTTTTTTCGACGAAAGAAAGATTCCACGAGTGTCAAAATTAGCTAAAAAGTGAAACTCACGCGAAAACCTGTCACGATTGAAACTTTCATAACACGTGAAATCGCGATCGAAACCTATAATATCGATAAATGGCAAATTTTCTCTCTTTCTCGACGAAGGATGATTCCACGAGTGTCAAAATTAGCTAAAAAGTGAAACTCACGCGAAAACCTGTCACGATTGAAACTTTCGTAACACGTGAAATTGCGATCGAAACCTATAATATCGATAAATGGCAAGTTTTCCCTCTTTCTTAACGAAAGAAAGATTCCACGAGTGTCAAAATTACCTGTGAGGTAAACGTGGAAAAATAAAAAAATAGACGTGAAAATTTGGATGGTCGGTGGTGCTTCTTTCTTCGTGGAGGAACGAAACGTCGATACGAAAAACAGCCGACAGCGTTTTCGATTTTTCCCGCGGCGGGACTTTGGCGAAACTTTGGTGGCCGAGTTTCAACCGGCGCGGGAGGAGATTGGTTGGTTGATTGGTTGGTCCGTTCTGTTCGTTCGAAACGGTTGAAAGCCAAAGAAGAGAGACAGTTGAAAGTAAAATCTGAAAGAGAGAGAGAATGTTGAGAAGGCCAGCAAAATATTTCGTCGTGAAGCGAGACGAAGCTGCGGAAGTGAAAATGGGAGGGGGTGAAGTTTCCATTCTCTCCTTTCTTCGCCCGTTTTCTCTTTCCTTTTCTCATCCCTTCTCGCAGTTATTTCATCGTTCTCTCTCTCTCTTTCTCGCTTCTCCATTATCATTTGTTCTTGCCTTCTTTCATCCTTCCAGTACGGCCTTTGTCTGACCAGAGCGGGTTCTGAAGCTTTTCAGCTGTAAAAGGGAGAAAGAACACCGTAAAAAATGCTATTAAAATGTGCTTAGAGTTGCCACGGTTGGGGGAGGGAGGAAACGTTATGAATATTAAGCGGGTTCTTTCCCATCGTAGACACGTGTACGAGCAAACATTTGCAAGCGTGTCTTCTATCGAAATCTATCGCATTGCACGAACTTTAGTACGTGTAATTGTCCTTTTTTTTTTCTGTCGGAGGGACTTTCGACACGCGTAGATCACCAAATATCATCCCCTGTTAATAGGCACGTGTAATGATTTTCGCTTTACGCATCGCGTGCCAATACCAGCGGTGTTCAAAGTAGACCCAGCAAAAGAAAAATCAATAATTCACCATTATCTGCTGCGAAGCATATTCCAACCTCCATTTTTCAATCCTTTGTAGAAAGTTCAATTATCGAAATCAAAGCTCGCGATTCCCGGTTTTGTTAAATTAAAAAAATTTCATGCGGGCTTTTGAGTGCGACTTTTCGCTTTCCGTCATGCGGGAAATCGAGATTAATTAAACCTTGATTGAGAGTTAACGGCCTTTCTGTTGTAACATGCGCCAGAATCCACCGGAAGTGTTCCCCATCTCGTTCCGTGTCTTGCACTCCTCGACTTGAAAATTCATTTCTGGGACGAAATCAAGCTCGAAGTAAACGAAAAACTAAACGAAAAATTATCGAAACTGGTGCAACTTTGTGCAGAAGAACTTTGTTCCAAAGCGTGGAGCCTTTGTTTCAAAAATCGTCAGATCGTTTCTTTTTCAAGATAATTTCAGATCAGACGCGTGTAAGAAAACATAAAATTTCTGGAAAATTTAATAAGTGTAAAATTCAAGCGAATCTTCTCTCGAAGATTCGAACTTTTTCTTTACAGCAGTTACTTCGAACTCGATTTCTTTTTTCATCGGTTTGTTAAATTTCGAACACTGGGATTAAATGGTCAAACGGTTGGCATTTCTTGACTTTCTTTCAATTCTAATATTCCATGAAATGACGAGAGAAGAATCGTGTGACCTTGACATTCAAAGTCCGATGAAATTGCAGACGAAGAACCTTCAAGACTATAATGGATGGAATTAAAAAAATTTTTCTTTGCAGATGTTCGAGAATAAAAATATTCTTGATATACTTTTTCATTCGTCATCATTCGTGATCATCATCATCAAAAAAAAAAAAAAAAAAGGGACCGATTTGCGACTGTCAAGATAGAAGCTTCACGCTGCACAGCCTTCCTTCACAAAGTTCCATTCAGTTTTCAATTTTTCATTCTCACTCTCGGTACTGTTGTGTTTTAGACAGACTCTTCGTGTGTTGCAACATATTGTCGCTCGGCTCGAGTACGTGGCACGGATGGTACTTGCTGGAATCGCGATCGGTGCAACGACACGCAAGAACGAAAACCAGAACGAACGAACGAACTATCGTCTGCCGGCGGAAGCGGGGAAGGAAGCCTTTTGTTCCTTTGACGCAACGGTCACGAGCGTGTTAATTAATGTCAGGGAACCGGGAACTTTGAACTTCGCCGGCAGTTCGAAACGACCATCCTCACTTGGACGTAGATATACGTTCGCACGGTACACATTGCCTGGTTGAAGTTGAAAACGCCTGTCCGGCAGACATCGCGACCAAAATACTTAACATTGCTTTGCGCCTTTAAAAAGTCTCAATTCCGATGGACTGCTAACTTGCACGCCAATGTCTTTTAATATATAAGATAGAATAAAAAATTTAGAACCCTACTCGTTCGATCAATTTCTACATCGAATATTTATCAATATTTTTGTTATCACGATTAGGAAACAATTAGCAAATTTAAATAACTTATTTACCATTTTATGTTTCAGTTGTTATATCTCTTCATTTATAATTAGCAATCTGTTTGATCTATTAATGGGATAAAATCTATTAATTGGAATTAATTAAAGTAGAATTTGATACCGATCATTTAAGATCATTTAAGATCACGTGCGAGGGATCTCCGTAATTGGGTGTAATTCTCGTAAAAATCTACGAGTTTGTCAAATTTATTCCGCTAGGCACCGAGTTCACGAAGGCACGTTGTGTTTCTCGAACGATAATTTTCAGTCTCACTTCTCTTCGATTCTAACACTAGTACCGGTGAGATAGTTATTCGTTCTTTCTGGAAGAACTTTCGAGATAACACTATCTAAGAATGAAAAAAAATTGAGCCATGAAAAAACACTCTTATTTTTGTACCTCGTCGAGTCTCTCAGTATTTTAATATTCTAATACTTTAACTTTTTTACAACGAATCGTGGATGGCCCGAATAATTGCTCTCCTTCACGTTATAATGTTAGAAACACGTTTCCTGATTATCACGTTAAGATGATTACCGTGCTAATGCTCTGATTTGTTTTTTTTTTTTTTTTTTTTTGTTNTAGCACCGTGACACGATGTATCTGAAGAACGCGGTATCGACGATCGTTGGACACGTTGTACAGCAACGTGTTTGCCATACGATCGCGGCTGTAACCACTTGAATAAAAGTGTGTAGCTTTCGGTTATCAAAGCGAGGAATATTAAACGGAAATTTGTAAGCGTCGACACCAATTAGAACGCGGGGGCAGACGCGCAGACCGCCGCTGCGGCCCGTTGTTCTACAACTTCTGCTAGACGTCACAGCCAGCCGAGTAGTGTACGTACACGGCAACGCAATTAAAGGTTAATACTTCTACCTTGCGCGCCTATTGTACGAGTGTCGTGAACAGAACCCGAGCCGCTCGATAAAAGATATTTTTTATAAATTGCTGCCGCCGAGACCGCTGCTGCTACTGCTACCTGTACAGGGTGGGAAGAAAAGTTTCTCTGTGCCTATAATGGATGAACTTGATGGAGATACGTGTAAAGAATATTGCTCTCGACTTTGAATTTCACGGTCAAAAATTGTTTTTTTTTTCTTTTTGCATTGTATTCTATTCAAATCATTTAACATTGCGGACGCATGCGTTCTAACAGCGACTTTATGGTTCTGAGTGTAACGTGTGGCGTTCACGTAACGTTTATATCTCGAATAATATTAATAAAGTTAGTTTTATCATTTGATTATTCGGATACTGATGCTGCAACTATGGTAAATCAAATTAGCAAAGCCTAATCCAGAATAAAGTCGCTGTTAGAACGATCGTACAGGGTGGGAAGAAAAGTTTGTCCGTGGCTATAGTGGATGAACTTGATGGAGATACGTGTAAAGAATATTGCTCTCGAGTTTGAATTTCACGGTCAAAAATTGTGTTTTTTTTCTTTTTGCATTGTATTCTATTCAAATCATTTAACATTGCGGACGCGTGCGTTTTAACAGCGACTTTATGGTTCTGAGTGTAACGTGTGGCGTTCACGTAACGTTTATATCTCGAATAATGTTAATAAAGTTAGTTTTATCATTTGATTATTCGGACACTGATACTACAACTATGGTAAATCAAATTAGCGAAGCCTAATCCTAAGAATCATAAAGTCGCTGTTAGAACGCGCGCGGTTAAGGAACTTTTTTTCAAGCGACTTGTGATCTGGGAAAAGTTTTACCTTCGCGATGAGTAGTATTTTTCACTTTCAAAGTCAATCAAAGAAATTCAAATCCTATACTATCGCATGATCTTTTTTGTTTATTGTCGAATTTTACAAACGATTAAAACGTAAAATTTCCACCAACGTTAAAATAAAATAAAAAGAAAAAGAAGCAATAGAAAACTTTACAATACAGTGATGAAGTGTACAAGCTTCTGTTTGTACATTTTACGAAGAGTCACTAAAAACACACCGTCTCAGATCTGTAAAATATCCATTGAAAATTACAAATTGGTCACCTTGACCATTTCTAGTGCTATAATGCAATACTCTGATTCGCGATGCACTAGTCGTTTGTTTCTTTTTCTTTTCTTTCTCTCATATTCGTTCGTTATTTCGGAAAACGATGATGAAAACGTTTCAAAATTTGATTCGCCGCTTTCCAACCTTAGAAATGGTAACAAACAAAAACGTAACAGCACGAGAGGTATGGAATTAGTAGAAAGCGGGCTCGAGAGTCTATAGAGTACGTTTCTGTATCAAGGAGTGTATTGAAACTGCGTGAGGCCGTGTAAGTCCGTGCAAGATTATACAAAGCTTCGCAAGACTATTATAAAGCTGTGTTGTAAGACTGTGCAAGATTAAACGAGATCGTGTGTTGGAAACAAGACTGATGCAAGTTTAAATGGGATTATGCAGGATTAAATGAGACTATATGCAAGACTAAACAAGGTTATGTCTAAACTGCGTAAGCTTCGCCTCTTTGTATGTACGCGCACACGGAATCGCATGACACACGGTAGCAGCAGCATTACTAGTTTAGCGTTAAGAGACTCAACTCGATGATTCGGATTAAAAGAAGAAAAGAAATTGAGATACTTCAGGCAGAAATAAAATTGTCGCTGTGGTATTCGTATGCTCTTGCAACGCCTCAAGAAACTAAAAAAACTTGCTTTCATAATACATAGAGCATGCAACGAGACATTTTTATCTTGTTAATTAGCCTCATGTGCAATCAAGCATGGTGAATAGAACATTTAGAAACAATTTGACTACTGTCTATCACGCTTTTGATAATATCGTGCTTCGAAGTCCTTGATCTGGCAAAAATATTTTCGAAAATGGTCCAAAGGATGCGAAAGGAATGAGGAATAGACTGTGATTCATAGATTTATAACATAAAGTTTATTAATATCGAGAAACATCAAGTTTTCTCTAAAAGAATCTTACCCTCTGTCTTCATACGCACTACACACATACGCTCGCATTTTAAAATTAGGGCAGCTATACAAATTCCTTTCCCATATAATACCTTTCCTTTTTATGTAATTTTTCTCGCATTTCTTGTATAATTAACACGCTTCCTATTATTGACTGTAGCATACATAGCAGCTGGAAGATGATCGGACATTTTAAAACACGTGCATTCACGTTGGCGTCACACGAAAAGCTGACGAATCAATAGTGTGGAGGTAAACTGACTTTGATGCAGGTTTCACGAAAGACCTAGAAGTCGATGCGTGCACGTTCCCAACGCCTTTAGGCCACCTTTCCGCGAAGAAATTCCAAATAACGAGACTTTCTCACCGCCATGTTCTCGCGTTGACAGCAATAAGGTAAAACGAGAGGCAAGGATCGTTGGATCGATGAGTTTCGAAGCGTCGTCACGGCGACAGAGAGATCGAAAGATATCCGTAGAATCTTACGTAGATTACGTTTCTGCTTGAATTTTTCTTTTTTTTCTTTTTTTACCAGAAATAGTGTTTATCTAATAAAACTGCACATACATGTTTATTTAATTCTCTTAAAAGTGTTAACGTGGTCGAACGAGACAATGATGGGAGTGTGAGTGAAGGGGTTTAAAGTGTCGATGCGTCGCGAGAAGTCTGGTAGAAAGCTCAGCCGACAGCCTCGAAATATGAGCGGTGAAAGACGTGTGTGTATCTGCATGGATGTCTACACACAGCAGCCGATCGATTTTTCCACGGGTCAGACGGTTTCCGAATTCTGCTCATTGTACACCGGGAACTCTAATTCCCCAGGGCTAATCTCCGCGCCACTCCCCCGGGCCAACTTCGAAAAAGTTCCACCCGAAGCGGTAACTTTCCCGTCAGCGGCACGCTCCCGGGGGTTAAAAAGACTCGCGCGAAGGATGACGTGCGATCGACAGAATTCCACCGGAAACTTGTAGCCGTGGTCGTCGAATCGATACTTTGGGAAAAATATTACTTCGCCGTTCCACCGAAAGAGAGAGAGAGAAAAGTGTGCAGATTCTGCCCTTTCAAGATCACAACGAATCTTGTCGCGCGAAAGACGATTTTTCAGAAGAAAGAGAGAGAGAGAGAGAGAGAATTCCGGAAAGCATCAGCCATCGGAATGGCGTCGGCCATTCATTTCCGCCGGCGCGAGACACCCTGAACTAATCATTTTGGCACGGTTTAATAATTCGACCGGTTGTTGAACGCGGCGAAAGAGCCGAGCAAGAACCGACGAACCCGTGTAGTACATCGTTCGTAACCTGGCTCGTGTATCAATTTAACGATCCTGTCCACGATGAAATAATTTCGGAGGCGCGCCTCTTCCAAACGTGTTTCGCATTTCCTTCCTTCCTTCCTTCCTTCCTTCCTTCCTCCCTTGGCACGCCACAGAAAATCCAACTTCCAAAATCTCGACGTGCGTTGCCGTTATTTTACCATTATCGATTCATCTGTCACTCTGTCGATCGTATTTACCAGAAATGCACATACGCTCTTACAGCAGGATCGTTTCTTTGGATATTTATTGTAACAGGTTGAGGCCAAAAGTTTCTTCCCACTTGTTTGTTTTCAACGAAACTAATTCTATTAATTTTTAAATCGAACTTCAATACAAACTTCAATACGACTCTTTCTATTGTGTTTTAAATATTTATTTTAGATTTTTTCGTTACGAAAATACTGTTTGACGTCTGACAAAAGTTATACAATAATCAATTTCGAGCATTTTAGATGTTCCACTTCTCACCATCAGTCATATGAGAAAACACATAATCCAAATGTATAATTGGAGCGACGAGGCGATCGGTGGACACGCGTTCGAGATGCTTGATCGATCGCCCTCCTCCAGTCGGAATTTCGCGCACGCAAGTTCCTTTGTGCGTGCGCGGATCCTCTGATATGTAGCGAGCCATCGATGCAATCGCAGTTATTAACAGCCAATTACAGTCGCGAGTTCATGTGTACGTGATTGAAAAAAATATCTCAGAATTGGAAGATATCTGTGAATTCTTTCCGGCGATGTCCGGCCAGATCTGCTGCGAAAAACATCACAACTTTGACGAGTCGTTCGTTTCGACTTCGAGAAATTTCATTGAAATTTGAAAATTATAATAACGAGATATGCACGTGTATCGTCGTCGCGATTAAAATTCGAAATCCACCAATTTATTCCTCCACGAGTGAACAAGATTCCGACACACGATCTTGGTCTTGGTGTGTATGTTCTCTTCAAAATTTTATATACAGGGTGAGTAGAAGAAAAGAGTAGTACTCGACGAAACGTGAAAGAAAATTGTAACATGGATCGAAAAATTAAAATAGTTTCAAATAAACGATTTTTTTTTATTTCGTTTGAAGGAACAAATCTTTGCTCCGAGAGCTATCGTACTGTATGTTAGTAGGTTTAGGTTAGGTTTACTTTGTAATTTCCATTTCTATGCACGCTTGACACTTTTGTGTTAAAGTATCACATAGAGATCCCCAAATGTGTTCTAACTTTTTCACAAGCATTTCAACCGAGACAAAAAATCGTTTGATAATATTGAAATTATTAATTTCTCGATCCATGTTTATTAAGATTTTTTTTTTCACTAAGTTTCCGTGACTACTATCTATCCTTTCATTCTATTCACCTTGTACTTATCACAGTGTGCCAAACGAGAAATATTTCCTACGACAATGAAGAGATTTCACAGATTTCACGATTCTGCGATAGATCTTAATAAACGTAAAAGGCCATTCGTAGTTCGAGAAACGCTTAGATGTTTTTTTTTTTTTTCCTACAAATTATTTATCTCTCGACCTCGGCTTTGATTACGATGAGAGGCAGTTATTTCAAAGAAAAATTCTTCGCTATCTATCGCGAACAGCGACGCGTTGATCGCAGAACCAATTAGACAAAATTAACGGTTATTGAAACCAGAGATCGAATATCGAGGTTTCGATATTTTATCGGTATTTGAGTTAATGATAATGTAGCGTGACCGCTTTTTAATCAATCCTGTTAATATCGGTATTATACGTTCAATGTTATTTTTAAACACTTCCCACCGCTACTCGGCGCCAATACCGGTATAAATACTGTAATTTCTATTCTGGTATTACAAGGAAGAACATAGCATTCAATATATAGTTTTCGTTTTTACGTGTGGAAATGAGCGAGGAAAGAATATTCGAGAGAGAAGTGCTCGCTTCGTTCTGAATTTGCTCGAATTAGTAATACATCATTTGTACAAGTTTAAATTGTAGCTATATTATTATCACTAGAATACTATATTATCACGATGTAGAGTTGTTCCGGTATTCGAAGCATTTATTTTTATCAGAACAGAATAATTAGACAACGTAATATAGGATAATTCAATAAACCTAACCTAAAAATACCGGTTATTTGCAATACCGCTTCAAACTGACAACGATGATAACACAGTAGTTAACATGATAGAATAGATAGTATAATAGGATAATTCAATAAACCTAACCTAAAAATACCGGTTATTTGTAATACCGATTCAAACTGACAACGGTGATAACACAATAGTTAACATGATAGAATAGATAGCAATAATAGGATAATTCAATGAACCTAACCTAAACCTAACCTAAAAAATACCGGTTATTTGCAATACCGATTCGATCTCCGATTCAAACTGACAACGGTGACAACATGATAACAGGATAATTCAATAAACCTAAAAATACTGGTTGTTTGTAATGCCGCTTCAAACTGACAACGCTGATAACACAACAGTTAACATGATAGAATAGATAGCATAATAGGATAATTCGATAAACCTAACCTAAACTTAACCTAAAAAATACCGGTTATTTGTAATACCGATTCGATCTCCGATTCAAACAGACAAAGGTGTCGGTGCAAATTTCTCTCTGTCGAGTGGAAAGGACGGAAATAAATAAATAAATAAATAAACAGACAAATAAATCGAGCGGTTCTTTTAAATCAAGCCAGCGCAGCCGGCGTTCGCGTCTTATCGAACGGTATTATAGCTTAAGCGAGGGCCATTGAAACACTGTATCGCAGCACCGCGGTACCTATAGTGGTGTGTGTCAACCTATTTTATCCGGCAGACAACGTAACGCCGCCTGGTAACGGTGCATTGTGTCGTTGGAAAACAGCGGCGAAGGCGATGCCTCTAGGAGGCGGCCGGATATGCACGTTGAACTGGTGAACTTGCGACAGTCGTGACAAATGGTTCTCGTGGCCACCGTTCTCGCGCGTATGTGTACCAACGTCATAATGAAAACTCGGTCCTACGGCACCGAAAACTGCAATTACGCGCCGCGAATTGCAACTCTCGCGCAGCTTCTTCTTCTTCTTCTTCTTCTTCGATCGTTGCGTTGAAAATGCACACAAATCTTGCAATTGGGACTAACTAGCTCTACGCCGCGACTTGCCGAAGGTCGCGTAAAATAAACGATACCGATATTCCGTCACACAATTCGTAGAATACACCTGCCCATTTACACGTAGGATCACGTTATTTCCATTCTGACTTTTCAAGACGGGCCACGTAGGTTTCACGTTTTTTGCTTGAATTTTTATCACGCTGAGTTAGTTTTCCATTTTTTTTTTTTTTTTTTTTTTTTTTTTGTAGTTTTTGGATTTCTTTCTTCTTACCATTAGTTGTAGTACTGTCTGCCTGTTGAACCTACTGCGCAGTTCTGCTTCTTAGGTAGTATTTCTTAGTAATTTCGTGAAAATGGCAGAAAGAAAAGAAGAAGCGAAACAAGATATATATATGTCGATTCTGTCAGGTTCCACTCGTAAGAAATACTAAATAAGTAAGAATTACTTTGTAAAATTTTATCAAAAATAGTGTTGATTTAATAAAACCATACGTACATGTTTATTTAATTCTCTTTAAAAATGGAAACCGAGAAAAAAGAAGCAATTCGTTCGTTAAGCTTTCGGTCCCAATTGTGGACGCTTAAGTGGGGACTACTGCAATACGCATCTACCATTGGAGGGAAAAGAGTCGAGGAACATGTCGCATTTACAATCGCTGGCTTTGACCGAACGTAATCGGGTCGCACGTGGCCGATTATGTCAACAACGCGAATCTTATTTACGCTGTGCCAGATGGTAAGTCTGCGTCGCGTGCGCGATACAAACGGCCATAGTTCTGTAACTCTCGTAACTTTGCGGATGTTGAATTTTGAAAGGAACCATTACGTCATAATCTCTGCGAATCTGTATACTTTTTTTTTTTTTTTTTTTTAAAANGTGGTTTTCAATGATGGCTTCTTCACGAGAAAAATTTTCCCCAGAAGAAGTTGAAAATTAGAATTCGCACATCTGTAATCATTTTGTATAATCGGCCTGGTAACTTTTGAACTAACTAGTTTTCTTAGATCTTTTCTATTACCTTTCCCAATATTTTCCAGTAAATCTGTAATCCAATGTTTTTTCAATAATTCTGAATAAATCGGTCAATCTAGTATCGTTATTCATTCGTCAGTCATACAGGGTGGGCCAAAAATCACTTCCTATTAGAATAAAGAGCAGAAATTTGTGAACGCTGGTCAACATTTGAAAGAAATAGTGTTTGAAACACAATGAAAAATTCATGTTTGAACTTGAATTTAATTTCAAATTAATGAAATTAGTTTCTTCTTATATTTTAATGTTTTATTAAAAAAAAAGAAAGAAAAAATGGAAAGAAACCCAATGGCCCTATATAACAGTATCTTATCTGTAATCTATATTTTATTATTTTCTGAAACTCCATTCAGTATCCCTTAAACCACCATTTACATCCAAAATCACGTACAGTACTAATATCTTTGATTTTAAATAAAAGTCCAAAATAGGTGGGAAGAAACTTTTGGCCCTATGTAACAGTATCTTATCTGTGATCTATATTACTACATTTTATTATTTTCTGAAACTCCATTCAATATCCTTTAAACCATCATTAACATCCAAAATCATGTACAGTACTAATTTTAATATAATTAATTTTAAATAAAAGTAGGTGGGAAGAAACTTTTGGCCCTAGATAACAGTACCTTATCTGTGATCTATATTACTTTATTATTTTATTATTAGCACGTACAGTACTAATTTTAATATTTTTAATCCTAAATAAAATACGAATTGTATCGTTTCGAAAGATCAGTGCATACTGATGGTTTTCGCGTTGTTTGAAACTTTCAACAGGTCCGTTCACTTGGCTTGGTAAAGCGACGAGAATCCCACCGCGTCGGTTGGACAGTTGTTTAATTAGTATTTGGAGATTATCGGTATAACATCATTGCTAATAGCCTCGTTAGTCGCGATATAAAACTCTCGTCGTTTCTCCGACGAGACAAGTAACTGCACTGCCGCACTCGTACACACACACACACTGCACGTGAATAATAAATCATTCTTCACCCTTGTTTTTCACTTCGCTCTTTACACACAGTTGCTGCTACCTTCACGCTGTTCACCGGCCGGCGTCTCTCAACCGTGCATTAGCGCGTCGTCGCCTCGGCATCGCGGGATACGATCGCGTCTCGTCAGTGTCGACGACAATGGAAGGTTGTGCGACAAACGGGGAGAGACTGTCATCAACCGATCGGACGCTCTTAAAAGTTGCACGACCTGGCCGACGATTAGCATTCCCAGCAACGGTCATCGATAGTCCCGCGTCAGATGACGCGTTCTCACACGAGGGTCGACCTTCGATCCCTATCGTGTCACTGCGCGATTTATACGAACTATATACTTACTTGCTTCGCGTAGGAAGCGAATAACGACAGAATGGAAGCTTAACACGTTCGTCGCCCAGTGAACGCCAGAACGTGAGACTTTGAGAAAAAAATTTATGCCAAGTTTTGTAATGTCGTACCCATTGAAGAGAGGTGAAATGATAGCACGAGAAGATGACAACGGTATTGTGATGCTAAAATGGATAGATGTTCGCGATGTTAGAATATTATCAACAAAACATGCATCCATTATGACTTCAAGCTCGGATTCTACTCATCGCGATCGTCCTCCGGAACAGAAACCTTTGGCGATAATGGCATATAACAATGGAACAAATTGACATCGACAGAAGCGACCAGATGGTGTCATATGCCACAACGGTACGGAAAAGCATCGAGTGGTATCGGAAATTAGCACTACATTTAATCTTAGGAACAACAATAGTAAATGCTCGTATCGTGTGCGAGAGAGCCACAAATAAAAAAATAGAGATAAGAAAATTTCGGGAACTTCTCGTTACCGAATGGTTGTCCTCGGAAAATACTATGCCCGACAATAATAGAAACAAAACGAAGAAAGTGTCTCACCATTTAGAGATTCGTAAGAATCAGCAGGACAAGCCTATAAGAAGCATGTGCGCCGTATGTTACAAGAAGAAGAGACGAGGCAAACTGTCGAACGCCAAGAAGTGAGGAAAAATATAAAAAAAACTACGACCTTGTTCCAATTGTCCAAAATCACCACAAATGTGTTTAGAATGTTTTAACGAAAACGTTATAGCATAATATGTATATTTATATTTCATTAAATCCCTTTTAAAAATCCAACTGAAAATCCTATTCAACTTGAACAAGAAGGTCACCCATATTTGGACGAACGTGTTAAAGCGGCTCGTTCGTTAACGAACCATATTAATTCATTTCACATCGCTCTTTACTTTCCTCTCTTCTTTTTTTTTTTTGTTTTTCTTCCTTGCTTTCGAGGACAGAAGAGACGTAAGTCGCGGAACGCGTGGATTCGGCCGAACTGAAGTTGTAGCCGGCTGCGATGGCAATTGTGTAGAAAGGACGAAGCGAAGGATGGATGAGGAGGAAGTAGAGTAGGAGGAGGCAATGCAGAAGAGACGAGACGGAACGGAGGAAACGGAACGCACGGGGATAGCCCAGAGGGGTGGCGAAGCGTCGGTGGCGCCTCCAAAGCGTCGGGTGGTTTGGTGGGGGCTGGTGGCGTAGCAGGGGCGTGCGGACGCGACGCGACGCGACGCGCCGCGGCGTATCCGTCTCTCCTCAGTCGACGTCAAGCCGTCGCGACGCGTGCGTCTTCTCTCTTGTCGGTTTTGCCAAGCTCGCGAGGCTCGCGTGTCCCGCACAGCGTGACTAGCGTCTCGTCCGTGTTCGCCCACCTGTTCGCTCCAGCCAAGTCGATCGTCGAACGTCGATCGCGGCATCTTACGTGTACACGCGCGCCGCGTGTAACAAACCGTGGTGACTCGTCGGTTTCGTCGCACGTGCATCGTCATCGTTGTCGCCGCGGCTCGCTGTTACCGCTCCAGTTACTTCGTTTGTGTAGCTTCGTTGTGTGTCCGTATATTATATCCATCGGGGATCGCGCGTACACCACCTGCGTACACGCCAGCGATTTCCAGGGGGATTCAGGCCGATCTACGAGCTGATCTGCCACGCGACGCCGTGTGCCGTGCGCCTCGAACGCTGTAATCTCGCGGTAGGTGGTTCAACAGCCGGCTAAACTGGAGCAGCGTGCTGTCGATACGACGTGGCAGTCGAAGGAGACCCGTACCGCGTGACAGAGAAGCTGTTTTTAATCCAGTCGTGCTGGAAACGTCAGTGGTCAGAGTCGATCTCTCGGTGACAATCAGTGTGAAACACCCGTTGGATTATGACTGTCGGGTAGGTATATTGCGACGCATATATTTGCATGCGAGAGAACGTAACGCGAGGATCGGAGCGACGCGGTGAAAGAGAATCTCGTTTTACGTCGTCCGGCGAAATTATCAGCGATATCCGAGTTCTGTATTTTATTTTATTTATCTGAGACGTGTGTCGTACGCGACACGTTCTACTTAGGAGAACAGAACTGAAAGAGAAAAAAGAAAAGCTTGACAAGCTGATCGCCTCGAGCGGTTGAAAGTCGGCTTTGTCAACCGATTAACATTTCCGCTTTTGGTGTTCGCCGGCATCTCGTTAATGTTTCAACGCCTGGCTCGTTTATCTTTGGACAAGTGTCAAGCGCTTTCGCTCGCAGCAAATTTACAATTGGTGCGAAAGTCTCGGAGGCCGGTCGCGCGGCTCGATCGCGTCTCGTTGAAATTTAAATAGATCGTCGTTGTTCCGTACTGCGTTTCGCGAGCGCCGCTGCGCTTTTCTCCTCGCTCGCCTTTCAAAATTCCGACGCCCGAAAATCCAATTCCCTCCCACTTGTTCAAACATATACGCGGCACCAGGCGGAGAGAGCGATCGCAGAGCATCGCTGAAACGAGCGATTTCGTCGCACGAACGATCGTTGGAACGAGACCTGCAAACAGAAATCTTGAACTTGCGAGGCGAACGTGAGAACGATTAAAACCGACTAAAGCTCGACCGTTTTAGTGTCAGGCACTGGCTGTAAAACTATGTTGGACAGAGTGCTATGCTGCACGATAGCGCTTCCTTCAACCGTTTAAGCTGCGAAAAATGCCAAGCGACGCAATGAAAGTAAATAAAGTAAAAGCTGTCGTGGCTATTCATGCAAGTGATTTGGATTGAAAAGAAAGTAATCAGGAGAGGAAGCTTCGGTACACGACTGACGACGATATGGCTCTACAATCGAAACCGAGCGCATTGTAAACTGAACAGCACGATCGCGCTGAAACGATTGAAAAAAAAAATCGACTCTAAAAGTTTTCTATATTTCTAGTATATAAAAGAACACAAAGCGATATATACTTTGAATTGTTTTATGAAAAACATGTTCTGTACAACCAAGTTTTATTAGTCGTCAGATTAATAATTTAGTGCCAGGGATTGTTTAAAAAATCGTGTTAATGCTTCCTTGATTTAACTTTGTAAAAGTAAATAAAAGTAGATAAAATAAAAACTGTCCTATTCATGCAATTTTTAGGTTAGATTTAGGTTTAGGTTAGGTTCGTGTGTTTAATTGAAAAGAGAGTCAGATTTAAGTTAGGCTAGGTTTAGATTCATGTAATTTAGGTTCAGTTGAAAAGAAAGTATGTAATTAGCAGAGGAAGCTCCAATATGACTGTCGTTAGATTAATGATTTAGTACCAGGGATTGTTTAAAAAATCGTGTTAATGCTTCCTCGATTTGACTATGTAAAAGTAAATAAAAGTAGATAAAATAAAAACTGTCTTATTTATGCAGTTTTTAGGTTAGATTTAGGATGCAATTTTTAGGTTAGAATAATCGTTAGAATAATAAACTATCTTATTTATGCAGTTTTTAGGTTAGATTTAGGCTGCAGGTTTTAGGTTAGAATAATCGACTTTAACTTTAAAAATTTTCTACATTTTTAGTACGAATGCAAAGCAATACATACTTTGGATTTTTTTTTATAAAAATTTATTACGTTCCGTTGAGTCTTATTAGTCGTCAGATTATTCAGAACGAATGATTTAATCGTTTCAGTGCCAGGGGCTGTTTAAGAAAACTATCGTGTTGAAAATGAGCCTTGACGTAACTGCGAAAAATGTCAGACAACGCAATAACAATCGATAAAGTAGAAGCTGCACGTGGTTTAGATTTAATTGAAAAGAAGAAAGCAATTGACAGACGAAGCTTCGATATTGCACTATTGCAATATTGTAATCGAAACGGGCGCAAATGTAACTGTAAATTGATCGCGTTGCATCCCACCAACACGGTGTTCTAAATTTCCGAAAATTAGAAATTCGAATCGCGAAACGAGTTTCTGTCCTCTCAATCCTCGCTTAATGATGGCCGACCGTGAACAATGATGAACCGGCTGTTTCACGTAAATTTTCAATTTTATTTAAGCTTCTTGCTCGATCGATTCGCGAGTTATCCGATCGCGAGCGTGTCGTCGTCTCGCGCGGCCTTGAGCCATCGATCGAGCTGAATCGCGCTCGCGGTCGAATAATAATATCGATATTATTAGATCGTCGCTGCTCCGACACACGGGCCTCGGCGTGCGATCGTCGGTTGCGAAAATTCGTCAATAGGCTTGCGTCATGCTGTTTCGCGCTTTGTTTCGTTTGGCAACGCGTTCCGTCGTTTTACTTCGGAGTTGCGTAAACACCGGTCCGTGAATTATCGTTCGTTTATCGGGCCAAAGAGCCGATTGTTTCCGACGTTTGATCCTCGGTCGTACGATTGCGATTTCGTTGTTTCTCGGCGAGAAGAGAAACGAAACGGGCGCGAGAAAGACACGAGAGAAGGAAAGAAAGAAACACGGACTCGTTTGAGAGTTTTCTCGTGTTCGCGTATTTGAAATATGTATGTCGAAATATGCATGTGAAACAGACGATAAAGGACAGGCTTGAAATCGGCGAGGCTCTCAACGATAGTGGCCTTTTATTATTGTTTCCTCGCGATCAGAAATGACTGGAAGAGCGATTAATTGGGCCACGCGTGCTGACTCGAATTACCATAAATTTCCGAACGTATCCACGTATTTTGGAGAAAAATGCCAAATTTCGGAGTCGGACGTGCCGCTTCGGCAAAATGCCTTTGCTTTCGCGATAAAGACAGAGACCGATGATTTCGTTGCATCGATCGATCGATCCGTTTCACGAGAGGCGAACAGTATTTTCTTTGTTGGCTTTTGTGCGACTCGAGCCAGCTCGTGCGCGATCTTTCCAACGATAAACAGCGTTATGGAATAATTACTCGCGGCCGATGTGTGCCAGCCAGTTCGTAAATTCGGGGTCGCGCGTCAATTCATTGCTCCTAATTGATGATATCGGTAGAAAATAGTCGACTCGAGTTGTGCTCGGCACGAGAAACGGGTTTCAAAAGTATTTCAACAATAACAGCTTCGTGTATTACGAATTTATCCTGAACCTAATGTTCAAGCAAATTTGTTAAATATTGTGGATATCCAAAAAAGTGAATTTATTTATCAAAATACGAATAACTTTTCACTATGGTAATCCCAATATATTTAATGTAATAACTTTAATGGTTTAAATATTAATTATAACAATCCCTTATAAAAGTCGTTTTTTTATACTTTCATCATCGAACTGCTTGTCCAGACACAGAAACGAGTGAAAATCTGTCGAATATCGTGGACGAGACGTGAAACGTCTGTATCTGTACTACGAGCGTGGCCCTCATTTTTGCCACACGAGGTCCTCGAACGAAAAGAACCTGAAGAGACAAAACTTTCTTCTTGTTCGCCAATGCTGGCTGTCCCTGCTGAAACGTAATTTTGCCCTGAACTCTTTCCAACTCATCTAGCAAATAAACTGCTTTCTCTCACTTTTAAAGAAACAAGTTTCATTCACTCGTTGTGAATTAAAAATCCAATGACTATGACGGAATTTTCTCGGATGGCCTGACGGTTTTTGTTTTCTTTGTTTTTGTTTTTTTTTCTTTTTTTTTTTTTTTACTGGTGGTGCGCGGTTTATTATTCCGAGAGGTACTTTCAGCCAGATTCCTGCGAAATATAGGAAAATGGAGGGAAGGTAAGAACGAGCTCACGAGACGTTTCGGAATCGGCGTCGAACGTGTTCGCTGCACGTCGCTGAAGAAAACGCTGTTCCGGCGTCTTTGTGCCCCGGTCGGCACGCGTCGCTTTATCGCGTGTTCGGCACGTGAATCCCGTGCCAAAATCTCCGCGAGCACGAGCAGACACCGGCAACAAATCGGTATCATCGACGGACTTAGCCTCCGCTCTCGTCGTGGCGGGAAACGACGAAAGAAAGTCTTCGAATCGGGCGAAAATTGTCTTTCGTCGCCGGAGCTTTTAGAAAGCCATCGCGCGTACTCGTCCACCAGCGCAGATGACTACACTCTCCGCGAGATGTAACATGGTTCGAAGAACACGACGACAAGGAACCGAATGCATCAATTCCTTTGCGCAGTTCGGCTCTCCTCTCCTCTCGAAATTTTTTATCCGCGAACGTGGCGTTTGACACTCTCCCCGTTGTGCATCCGACGATCGTTGCTATAATCACGAAAACGTTTCTCGCAACTTTTTTCAGCCACGTCGTGTATGAGCCTGCTTATTAAACACGTTTTTTAACGTGTGATTTCGATTGCAGATAAATAGAGTGAATGATATATCATATAACAATATATAATAATATTATTGAATGGTATGCTTGTTTTTCTTACTCGCAAGACGATTCGATACGTTCAACTATCTTTGCTGTTAGATAAGTAGAATATATCTGAAAGTGGCAGACGTAGTCTTGGTTTAGGTTAGGTTAAGTTTGAACTTGTTGAACCTAACCTTTTGGTAACGTGTGACTTTTTTATATATTGCAGATAAATGGAGTGAATGATATATCATATAACAATATATAATAATATTAT